>JARQZK010002177.1:1137500-1172500 GCA_030704885.1 Cynegetis impunctata | reverse complement strand
TCATTTTAAAGAAGATTGTGCAGGATGATGGAACTAATGGTGATTGTTAAATGTAAATTCATGAATTTCATCATATTTCTGTTGATTGAGAACGGAAATGTAGGTCATTTTGAATGTATTTTGATTTTGTATTGGTTTCTATACTATAAAAAAGTAGAAGATTGCATGATTTTTATGTCCATTACGAATTAATTCTTGTTGTATACTCCACTTGGAGAATAATGCTATGTCATCGCTCATGAGTTATACAGGTTTTTGGTTAATGGAATGAGTAAATTTTTTCTGTAAATTGAATGCATGCTGCTTCGATATTCTATATGTTCATTGACCGTTGTAAAATATGAAATATATAATACCATTGTCAACCTGGTTGTTCTTATTTTTAAAACCCACCATACAATTATTTTTCTTGTCAAGTCCTTCAGACTTGACAAAGAAAGTGAATTGGAATATTAGTGTATCTCTTATTGTAAGCCAATATCCCAAAGAACTTTCAATACCCAAAAATATTCAAGAAAAAAATGCAATGATAATAATGGTCAATTTTATATATAACGTGGTAATCAAATCATACACAGCTTCCTTGAAGTATGTTCAACTTGTTCTCCTTGAAATAGACCTCATAGTTCTCAATACGGTGGTATAAAAATTTAATAAATCCATTCTACATGTAAAGTTTCACATACCTATTTCTCTACCCATCAAATGATAGGTAGATGAGGAAAGAACGGAGAAATCTGTAAAATATTTGCAAAACTATTGTAAATATAAGTTACATAATACGTAAATATGTATTATATAAAATAATAATAATAGATATTTATTTAGCATACTTGCTACAAAATCAAAAATAAAATATTTTCAACACATTTATAAAGATCTCACATAAATCCCATTACATCCACTAAAAGTAATAATTGCTCTCAACAAATTGAATACATCTCTTGAAAGTCTTCATCAGTCCCAACAACATTCCTCGCTTCCTTAGGCAAACTATGAAATAAAACAAGACCCTTGTGAAACGGATCATTACCCTCAAAATTTGTCCTCACTGTATTCACGTAGAAATCATTGAATTGTCTTGTCGTATAATTGTGTTTACCCTTCACAATTCTGCAACAGGTGTTTCGGCAACATATGAATAATCTTATAAATAAAGACAACTGTATTGAGGACAATACTTTGTCTGACACTCAAAACACCTGCTACATTCAACATTGACACGACACTAGCTCTCCTAGAGCATCCCAATACAATTCTCATAGCCCAGTTTTGACGCTTCTGCAATTCATGAATTTGTGACTTGTTCAACAAAAACAATATTGTTGTCGAACTGTAAACCAAAATGGGAATGACTGAGCGAATAGTAAACTGTTCTCCTAGAATATTCAGACAAATTCCTGCTAATTCTACCAAAAATTTTTTTTGGACAACTTCTTGCTAATGAATTCTAAAAAACATTCTCTCATGAGTAGATTACAAGTTGAGTCGTTGAGTTAGAGTTGAGCTTGCTGAGGAGTGAGGTTAAGCTATGAGTTGAAAGCTGTCAACTTGAATTACTAGAAACCAATATTAGTTTCACACATGTCATATGAAGAGCATACATTACGTAGGGAATTCGACAAACGAGATAGCTTTGATCTGATTGGTCAGTAGTTTAGGATTCTTTGCGAGAATTAACGTATGCTGTTAAGATCGCTGCGGAGTCAGAGTCCGCGCGCCAGCCGCGAAAGGTTAAATGAATACTTCATTAGTCGAAAGTCAACAGTACGTAGACGTTTGTGTTTTCATTAATATATTTTTTCTGGCACATATTAGCACCTCCAGCTGCTCCCATCGAGACAAATAAGCTGAAATTTCGTAACTGAAGTTGTTTTTCGAGGCAAAACAAAACTTTCAAAATTTGGGTTATTTTTACGTAGATATTTCTTGTTTATTCTAGTTTTCTGAAAATTTGCTCAACTCCACAGCTTTTGCAATGGACTAATACCCTTGGAAAGTTGTTTGATAATTTTTCGAAATTATTGAATAATTTTCCTTGTATCACTTTATGAAAAATTCCTGATGTAACTTTCACGTATTCGTACATTCTGGACTTACAAGTAAAAGAGTTGTTTGTTTCAGTGTCATGGACTTAAACTTCAGGAAACACAATTTCTCAATTACTTGTATACATACATATTCAATCACGATTCATAAAAATCAGTTTCTTTCAAAATGTTAATGAAATACGCATATCATTTACACTGTATTTAATTGATACTAAAAAATAGTCACATCAATGTTAACGATAAGAGGTAATTTACATCCCCAATGTAATTTAAAATCATTTCCTACGATGCAATATTACTCTAACTTAAGATTGGACTTTGGTTAGTAAAATAATGTATATATTCTCAGTTTCGGAAGAAATTATTGCTGATTGGTTTATCATGTTTGAAAAGTAATTATTGAATATTTGAAGGACTATCACTCCATTTTTTCGAAAATTAGTATAAAAAATATACCGGAGAAGGGAGATAAGTCCTTTTATATTAAATACCAGAGTGTACCAAGTATATTCTCGCCTTTATACTTAGTTGACTTATTCATTTTTCCGTAAGGGATTGGTTCGAAAGTTTAAATAATTCACTATTTTTCTGTTTGAGAATGGAGATAAATAATGACAGTTCTTCATGTGTCGATTATTCCAGTGAGTAATTTTTTCATAGCTAATGAGTTTGTTTTCTTCATATTTCATATATTTGTCTGAGAATGTAATAACTTGAAGAATAACAAAAATATCTATTGTATGCATACAAATATTTTTGCTTTTGTGTATATTTCAAAATATCAACAACAGAAGTAATGATAGTTCTCAAAAATACTTTATTGGAAGAATGCGTCAAGTACATTTCTTAACAAATAGATTAGATTAGATTTTAGATACGCGAAAAACTTTCATTGAAAATATAAGCATTTATTCTGTTTCCTAATTGTGCATCAAAATCCAGACTTTGAAGAATGAAAGATAGGGATAAAAAATATCTAAAAAAAAATTTGTATAACAAAAATTACTGAAGAAGGGAGATCAGTCGTTTTTTGTTTGATATCTGAGTGGACTGAGAATACTCCTCTCTCCGTTATACCTACTTGACCTATTCATTTTTCTATAAGGAGCTGGTTCGGAAGTTATAATCTTTGACTCTTCATTATTTTTCTGTTTGAGAATGGAGATGAACAACGACAGTTTTTCATGTGTTGATTATTCGAATGAGTAATTTTGTCATAGCTAATGAGTTTTCTTCTTCTTTTCTCCACATCTTATAAATTTGTCTGAAAACTAAATAAATAGAAGAGTAACAAAAAGTATTTGTTATATGTTTACAAATATTTTTGCAGAAGTGTATATTTCTAGAAATCAACAACGGTAATAATGATAGTTTTCAAATATACTTTATTGGAAGAATGCGTCAAGCAACGAATATCTTTTTAGATACCTACGTGAAAACAAAAAATTTCAATGACTATTTCACTCATTCCATTTTTAGTGAGGAAATTTTCATAGCAAATCTCCTTCTTTTTTTTTTAACTCGAGGGACCTACAGTTTAACGCCGGTTCCGAACGGCCAATGGGCTTGTGAACGATGCACATTACCCAACAATTTCTCTTAAATCTATAACCACTAAATTCTGGACATACACAACACCCAAGAACAAGGTGGGACTCGAACCCACAATCCTCGGTATACAAACGGTATAAGGCGGTTCACCTTACCGATAGCAACTCTCGTTTCACAGCGATAAAACATGCAAGCCGGCAAAACTTAGCAAGTTATTATTTCAGCGATAATATTTTGACATTTCTCACATTCATAGATAGCTTGGGAAATAAATACCACAAAGAAAACAAACAACGTTTAGTTATTCTATGATGAATACTTATTTGTCAAATATGTTCCAATTCATTATTTCAAAACATTGGTTGTCCCATGAATCGTTATTTTCTTGACTTTCTCAAATGTGACCATATTACTGTTAGATATACTTTCTCATGAAATAGTCATGTCGAATACCACTCGAGATGAAATTTAAGCTGGTAACATTTCTCTCTTGTTACATTCAAGTTTGTTGCTTATGCAATTTCGCTCATGACATTTTTTCCAAAATCACTCGCCTGAAGGCTCGTTATTTTGATACAAATGTCATTCGCGAAATTGCCTAAGCAACAAACTTTCATATTACAATCGAGAAATTTTGCCGGCAAAATTTCATCTCTAGTAGTAGTCCAGGGAAGATAGAGAAAATTAAATGAATTCGGCCGTGCAGCAGATATCGAGATACGGTTTTCTGCATTGTGTTCAGGAAGGTCACAGAAAACGAGTCTATATGGTCTGGTTAATCCGTTTTTGGAAAAATGCCTTCTGGGTCGGAAAATGCATTTTCCAATTGCATCACTTCTTGTACCATTATAGGAATGACTGGAAACTCAGAAAAATCGCTCGGAAATTGTTACTCAGGCCCGCCGAACTCGATTCTGACATTAGAATTACCCGGGGGCGCTCCAAACTAGTTACTCGGGAATTTTCGGGGATGCCGAATTCAATTCTGTCATTGGAATTATCCAGGGGCGCACGGGGCTGGCTCTGCGTGGAGTGTGGGGGTGGTGAATTGGGGAGAAATTGCAGCGTGCAAGGAAATCGCTCCAAACTCGTTACTCGAGGGTTTTCGGGGATGACGAATTCAATTCTAGCATTAGATTTTTCCGTGGCCGGTCGGGGCCCCTCTGGAGGTTGTTTAAGGGGAGGTGGCAGCGTCCATGAATGGTAAAGGAGAAGGTGAAAAATCACAAATTATTAAAATAATACGTTATTCAAATAACATATAGGAGTTTTCATTAATCGGGAATTATTCATTTTAAACTTCAATTTTTAACTAAAATACTAAACATCTTGTTCAAACTCTTCAACGTCTTCTTCCCGTTCTTCATCTTCTCTACCTCCTGAATTTGCTTCCCCTCCTTCATCTTCTTCCTCGTCACTACTCTCGGTCTCATTGAAAGCGTCTTTTTGGTTTGAGCAATTGCCGTCGCAATGGTTGCATGCAAGTGAGCACTCCAACCCACTTCGACGGCACCCGCACTTCAGGCCATAGTCGGTTTGAGAAGAACAAGAAATTTTGCTCAAAATTTCCTCGGGATCGGCTTCCTGGGTCATGGTGACAGGACGCCGACTGCGCGCGGGAACTGAAGCCATATTTTTTCTCTTCAGTCGATACAGAATACTTCTGTTCGCGCCGGTCCCGCTGGTAACGATACTCTACTCTCTAGCTTTGGCGCCCTTTTCAAATCCAGTTTCGAGGCACAAAAGACTCCCAAAGCAATTATTTTTATAATATTTGTAATATTCATTTATTAAATATTCCATCAAAATTTTCATTATTCCATCCCTGGTGAAGTCTTATGTCTGATTGTCATGGACGCTGACATCCCCCCCAAACAACCTCACAGAGGGGCCCCGACCGGCCCCGGAAAAATCTAATGCTAGCATTGAATTCGTCATCCCCGAAAACCCCCGAATAACGAGTTTGGAGCGATTTTCATGCACGCTACATTTTCTCCCCCAATTAACCACCCCCGCACCTCACGCAGAGCCATCCCCGTGCGCCCCTAGATAATTCCAATGACATAATTGAATTCGGCATCCCCTCGAGTAACGAGTTTAGAGCGATTTCCATGCACGCTGCAATTTCTCCCCCAATTAACCACCCCCACAGAGCTGCCCCCGTGCTCCCCCGGGTAATTCCAATGACAGAATTGAATTCGGCATCCACGAAAACCCCTTAGTAACGAGTTTGGAGAGATTTCCATGCACGCTGCAATATCTCCCCAATTCACCACCCCCGCAGAGCCGCTCCAGAGCGCCCTCGGGTAATTCTAATGCCAGAATCGAATTCGGTGGGCCTGAAAACCCCCTAGAAACAATTTCCGAGTGATTTTTCCGAGATTCCAGTCGTTCCTATAATGGTGCAAGTAGTGATGCAATTAGAAAATGCATTTTCCGGCCCAGAAGGAATTTTTCCAGAAACGGATTAACCAGACCATATAGACTCGTTTTCTGTGACCTTCCAGAACACAATGCAGAAAACCGCATCTCGATATCTGCTGCACGGCCAAATTCATTTAATCCGGCCGATTTTGCTCTAAATGCCCTGGACTATAGTATTATATATGAAAATATGAGCGCGTCTTCTTTTTCCTAATCGCACGTCAAACTCCTGACGTTTGAAATTAAATGACTGAAATTATGATTTTAATGATAATCAGTGATCGGAATGAAAATTAACGAAAACAAAATTTTTAATATTATAAATTTTTTTTCATACATAAGTGTAGAGACTTCTAAATTAATTTTTCCGACAAAAAATCAGAGCTATTGTTACAATTATTTTTTGATGGATTTGATTCATGATTTGAGAGTTATCTAGCAAAATCTACAGGATATAATCAGTATAGATGCAGATCTTTCGAGACACATAAATTTGAATCGCAAACATATATGCCTTACTTTAATTATCACAATATATTTTCAAGATTGAGTGTATTGATTAAGTTCATATTCTCACAAAAATTAATAATGATTTATTCATTTTCATAACTTGAAAGAAATTATGAATTAAAATTTTATACCATTGCCTCATTTGATTAATATTAAATAATTTCAAACATTGTTTATTTTTTCATTAAACCTGTTATTTATTACATAATATAATAATAGAAACTTCTTTTCAACTGAGTGTCCAATGACAAGTCTTACTTCAAATCTTGAAACAACTATTTACAACCTCATTGAGAATCATTTCATCTCATAATTATTTTTCAAATAATAAAATCATTAGAGAGCTCTGCACTAATATTACGGATAGTCATTGAAATAAATTCAACTGCACTCACTCATATTTATAAGTTTCAATATTCTGGAAATAATTAATTCAGTTTTAGTTAATTTCATTTTTACATTCATATATATCTAAGAGAGTTGCGAACTAACAGGCGTTGAGAAGTCAAATACAGAATTTTTAAAATATTGTAACGGTTTTTCAGAAAACTCGTGAATTGCCAAAATTATTTCAGAAAGTAAAATTTCGAAAAAATAACTAATTTCGTGACAAAACACGAAAGAAGTTTTGACATATCTCTTATCTTTCACTTTCAAACACCTTTTATATCTGAAAACTAGAAAAAAACAAATATATATATATATATATATATATATATATATATATATATATATATATATATATATATATATATTTTTATATATATATATATATATATATATATATATATATATATATATATATATATTTATATATATATATATATATATATATATATATATATATATATATATATATATATATATATATATATATATATATATATATATATATATATATATATATATATATATATATATATATTATATATATATATATATATATATATTATATATATATATATATATTATATATATATATATATATATATATATATATATATATATACACAGGCTGGTTTTCCGGAAAACAACTAATTTCCCAGGTAGTCACAATAGTTTCTTGCTCCATTTAAATGTATTCATAATCATTTGCTTGTTTGATTGATACTGTTGATTTTGAAAATTATGAAGCAGATATTAAATCATGTGATACTAATTGAAAGTCGTTACTCATATTTTGTACAAATAACAGAATAATGTTCTGTATTTCAAAATATACTTGAAAACCTAATTTTGTTTTTGTCTCATTTTCAGTAGCGACATCTCTGAACAACACTCCCAGCATATCTTACCTTCTGGTAGCAACGCTTTGTGTTACGTTCTTAGCATTTATCGGAAAATTCCATTGGAATAGAAGAAAACTTTACAGGGCTGCTGCAAAAATGAAGGGTCCTCCAACACTTCCAATCATTGGAAATGCTTTACTTTTCATGGGCGATATGACAAGTAAGATATTTTGAACCAATCGCAATGTAGATTTATTAATGATTTATTCTGAAAATTTGTTGTGTAAATGAACAAATATGTCTTGGATGTTCAATTTAGCTCTGATTCCTGTTTTTTCAAGAAAAACATAATTACACAATTTTTGAAATACATCAAAAGGTCCAACACAAACTGTGAATCATAAACCTCCTATGTCAAAAATAACTAATTCATTTCTGCCTCTTCGCCTCTACAACCTCTCACCATAGAATGAAACACGATGTATTGTGTAGTTCTGAAGTTGTGTAGTACATTAAGTTAATAAATTGACATTTACATAAATTACTGGAATAAACTTTTTAATCATTGTCTCTATTATTATAACAAATTCATTCGTAACTTAAAGAAAAATTCAAATCACATTTTTATTTGATACAACAATTATAACCATATTCTACAACAAATTATCTATGATATTGTGAATAGTTCGAAAATCACTGACAGTATGAATTGGATATTCGTAGAAATAAGTAATTGAAATTAATCGAATAGCGCTCCCTACTTGTATTAACCCTTTAACTGCCACGTGTGTCATATCGGCGCACAGGGCTTCTGCACTGAACGCCGTGTGCGCCATATTGACGCACACTTATAAGTTTTATTCGCTTGCTGTGTCTGAAGCGCGCACAGTTCTCGTATATTTGTATGGGGTAATAGATAGCCCTGGCGTAGAAGAACTTCCACCAGAAATAGCCTACAGAAATAAGGTACATTTTTTGTTTGGTTCAATTTTTTATTTAGAAATATATCTTTCATGCTAAACTTAAAGTTATTAGATATACGTGTGTATATTTAATGTTTTCACCCCTATATATCATACAAAAACAAATATTTATGATATTTTATGTAATTTATAGAAACATTCTTTGCACATATGGGGTTTCTCGGGACATCCTACACATACGTAGCGTACTGTCTTGGCCATCTTCGTAGCATAATTTCTCTCTTGCGCCTCAGAAAATCTAGATAAAACACGTAAAGACTCGTCAATCCACTAAATAGTGGTGGGGAAACACCCGAACGGTGCACAAAGCATTGCAAGCACACGGCTCAAACAGATTTTTAGTTGCTCTTGCGCCATGTGAGATATTTTGTCACACAAAAAAAAAATATGCAGCATCACCAAAAAAATTAATGAAAAATTACATTTTCTACCGCAGGTTACCACTAGACACCAATTTGATACAATTTTAACAAAAAAAAAATTTTGGCGCAGAGCTAGCTATATCTGAACTGCCTTGGCAGTTAAAGGGTTAAATTTCTGACTCATTCATGAAATTAGTCGCATCAAGTGCCATATACTTAGCTTGGGCTAAGATGTTACATATTAGTCATCATGATCGTAAGAATGGAATATTGAATTGAATTGGCATTTACTTGGTGAAAGTTCATATTCATAACTTCATAAAGTGTGAATCATCAAATGTAAATTATTAGGAGTATAATCCGAACTAATTCTCAAAAACGGAAGTTCTTTATTAAAACATGAGGCAGCTAATATTATAAAGAAATTAAATAGAACTTTATTTACAAGAGCTAATAAAGGTAATACGGTAGTAGCGTTAAATCATGAAACGTATTTATCCAAAACTAAAGAATTCTTAAATTCTGGTAATTATACAATTTTAAATAAAGATCCTACAACAAAATTTTCGAAAATTATCAAAATTGCTATTAATGAAGCAAATAATCCAAAAGCACCTCAGTTATATTCTTTAATTAAGTTACAAAAAAAATGGTTACCCCATCAGACCAGTAGTTTCATATATAACAGCTCCAGCCGTTAAATTATCGAAATTTTTGATTGACATAATTAAAAAATATACGAAATTTGAACCCAAGTACGCCATTAAAAATTCATACGAGTTAATTAAAAACATTCAAAATATTGTATTACCTCACGATTCAAAATTATTTTCTTTAGATGTGAACAATCTGTTTCCTATCACTCCGCTGAATGAAACTGTAAATTTAATCAAAAATTTTCTTATTTCTAATAATGTTCATTGGCTTATACAGTCAGATGTCACATATTTACTGGAAATTTGTTTAGAACAAAATTATTTCAGTTTCAAAAACGTGTGTTATAGCAATAATAAAGGTTTGATCATGGGAAATCCCTTGAGCCCTTTGTTGTCAGAAATCTTCATGGATAATTTAGAGAAAACTATTATGAACCACTTCAACAGCAAATACTTTCTTTATTGGTATAGATACGTTGGTGACGTAATTGTTTGCTATACTGGTACAGATAGACAATTGGATAATTTTATTTCTTATATTAATTCCGTACACCCCCGAATTAAATTTTCTCTAGAAACTGAAATTAATAATTCTATTGATTACTTAGATTTAAGTATTACCAGAAAAAGCAACAAACACGAATTTTCAATTTTTCATAAACCATCTGATACAGATATTACAATTCATAATAAATCACTACACCAAATTTCACATAAAATAAAGGAATTGAATATAATTAGACAAATAGCAGTAAATAATGGTTATTTTCCCAATATGATTGATAGTCTCATTCAGAGGAAAAAATACAAAATGGCAATTTCAGAAGTTTACCCACATATATTCGAGAAAAATACTGTCTATAACAATTTAACATACTTGGGCAAACCTTCTGAAACCTGAAATTTTTTATTCATAAACAAAATTTCAAAGTTTCATATAAAACAAATAATAGCATTGGAAAGTTTATTAAAAACAACAAATCAAAAATCCATAGAGATGAACGTACGGGTGTTTATAGATTCAACTGTAACGATTGTGAAAAATTCTATATAGGACATACAATTATTATTATTATTATTACATATTGATAAGAGCAGAGGCAAAAGTCCCTATTATGCCCAAAAATAGAGAAATTACAGAATAATTGACCCACCAGCGTATACTTATGAAAAAGAAATGAAAATGAAATATCAGTACAACAGACCAAAATGAATAGAAAATACAATATTATAAAATGAGAAAAATAACCATTATCTACCCCGTTAGAAATTTGTCCAGTCCTTTTTTAAATGTCTTTGTAGATGAAGCAGATACAATGGTTGCGTTGAGATTATTCCAGCTGTCGAAAATCCTATTTGGTAGGAAGTTCTGTCTCGACCTAGCAGAAAAGTTTTTCTTCTTGAGCTTGAACTGATGACCTCTGAGACGTTCATCGCGATTAACGATATACATCACGTCGAGATTTCCAAAATTGAATTTTAATATTTTAAATATGATAATCAGGTCACCACGGTGGCGGCGAAGTTCGAAGGAGGTTAATTGAGCCATAGAAATTCTCGGTCCAAAGGGTATTCGAGTAGCCCTTCTCTGGACGTTTTCCAGAAAAGCCCTATCGCGGGCCAAGTCAGGGTACCACGCTGGACCTGCGTACTCGAGAGTTGGTCTCACATAAGTAGTGAAGAGTTTACAGAACGACCGAAAAGAGATTCGCGAGAAACACCTCCGAATAAGATATAAGTTCGAGTTCGCACGCTTACAGATTGAAGTAATATGATCGGACCAAGTTAAGGTACTGTTTACGATCACTCCGAGGTCGTTGGAGGAAAACACCGAAAATAATGGTTGACCATCAACAAGGTACGGTGCGAGTGGGTTGTTAGAAAGTTAATAATGGAATAAGGAGAATTCAAGATATTGAGTATTTCATATTCTATGTAGCCAGATTTAGTGATAGTCATTACTTCGTTGTCTTCTAAAACTGTGTCCTGGGAGACATTGCTGAAAGAAACCATATTTTCCGAGCTGATACATGAGATAGAAATAAGTATGTTGAATTGACAGGTGACTAAAATGGCGAATAAAATACATTTCACAAATTCCTTGTCTAGGTACTACTCATACAACCCTCGTATGATTAAAATTTGAGCATTAAGCACGAGAACGCTATTTTGAAAAATTGGTACCGTTTCCGCTACTTATACTTATAGAGATATTCACAAGAATCAGTGCCGGATCAGCCACGTAGCAAGAGTAGCAAAAGCTACAGGCCCCGAGAATTAAAGGACCCCGCGATCCAATGCCTTTCCAAGCAAAAAAAAAATTAGTTCAGATAAGCGTAAAATATCGCGAAGCGCTATGCTTCACTCCCACCTGAAAATCTAAAACTCGATTTCGTCACGTCATATCGTAGGTACCTATAGGTTGAATAATAGCTATCATGAGAAACGTTGGTATTAAAATCTACAACAATAATTTAAAGTTGTACCACACTGCAAAACCAACAGGGAAATTCACTGATATTGTCGTCGATCGAGCTAGTGGTGAAACCCGAACAAATGAAATAGGATTCTATTGATTTATCAAACTATTAGAAATTGATGTACATTTATATTTGGCACAACGTAAAAAACTGTTAAAAGTTCTTTAGATGTTAGCCAACCTTGAGAAAAATTGTTTTGAGTACGAGTCTTTCGAGTCTTTGAATAAGCTTCGAGTAGGTACTGTTTTTTGCTGATGTAGCGCTCGCTATAAGCAACTCATTCAACATCTTCTTTTGAAAAATACAATAGAAGAGTTGATTGCATCAAGCATACTGAATCAAATTATTAGCGAAATTGAGAGCTGCAAATACTACTCGGTTTTATTGGATTCTACCGCAGATATATCGCATGTAGATCAACTGACTCTGATAGTGCGCTATGTTCTGCCGTCTGGACCAACGATTTGTTAAGTTCCTGGACATGGAAGGTCATAATGCTAAACAACTCGCTCAAAGTTTACAAGATATCTTGTGTGAGTGTCATTAATATCAAAGTTGGTTTGGGGCAAACGCTACGACAATGCCAGCAACATGAGTGGAAAATACACTGGCTTACAAGCCCGAATTAACGAAATGAATAATTTTCATAATACATTTCCTGTCTTGCACTTTCATTAGATTTGAACAGAATCACTACTTTTGTTCGATTCGTTTAAAACCTCTATATATTTTTTCTGCTTCTACCTATCGATGAGGTCGTTTTGCGAACGCATTCAAAGATTCTACTTCAAAAATTTCGATTACAAAGAGGTTATCGGACACTAGGTGGTAAGCCCAAGCTGATGCTACGAAGGCACTTTTATGCGGTTTTATCACTATTAATCAAGTTTTGGAAGATATTTTCAATAACGTGGATCAAAAAGAAGAGTGTCGTAATAATGCTTATAGACTAGTTTCGAAGATGAATAAGTTAGAAACGGGAATAATGACCATAATTTGATTTGTAAAAGTAATGAGAAAAATAAAGGGAGTTTATTTCAAAACCTAGTATCATTACACGTACACAGATATACGTGTTCCTACATAGCCGCACCGGATTTTCGGCTTTATTCTCTAATCTGAGTTTAATACCTAACCAAGGGCCTCTTGGCCAAATTTGCTACGGCCTCCACGTTGGCTTAATCCGGCACTGACACTGCGATTGAACAACTAGCTCACTTTCATTTTTATGAGACTTGATTCCTATTTTCGTGACCGTTTTTCGCTGATATCATTAAATTCTTTAACGATGTGAATCATATATTAAGATAGAATATTGTCATTCATTAATTTTGCAAATGCTTGCACTATTGCATAGTAAACATGCAACATATTATTGACATGACGATTTACTGGTCACGAAATGCATTAAAAAAAAGATTTTTTTTGGTTGCGAAAGAAATTCATATTTATATAACTGTAATCTATATAAATATATATATATATATATATATATATATATATATATATATATATATATATATATAATATATATATATATTTAATATATATATATATATTATATATAATATATATATATATATATATATATATATATATATATATATATATATATATATATATATATAATATATATATATATATATATATATATATATATATATATATATATATATATATATATATATATAGGGTTATTCACGTTATTCGACACGAAGTGTTATGGCTAAAGTATTTGATTTTATAAAAGTCTCTTCTTTAGGATGGATAGGAACCTATTAGAATAATATTTCAAAAATATTTTCATGTTGTACAGGGTATGCCAAATACACGAAAAGTATCAGAGTTGGTATTTTTTAAATGGAATAGCCTGTATATTATGATCTTGATGTTTATTTCAATCAATTGAATTTTTCATCTGTTGGTAGCATAAAATACGGGGTGTCCCATTTGAGCTAAACAAGTTAGTGCCGTTTAAAGATTACAATTATTTTAACTTTATTTTTCCACACCAAGTCTAAGTTAGTCAATATTTCACAAGTGCGACATAAAGTTTCATCCAGTTAGTAGGCCTTATCATTGATTTGGTTGAAAACAAGAAAACAGCAGTTGAGAGTTTAAGCAAGGAAATTGATACTACATTTTCACAAAATACGAGATATTTCAAAAACTGTAACCTTTAGGTGAATTAAACCTCAATATAACTGGCCTTTATTTTCACTGTAAAATCGAAAAATGAAATAATATGCAGGCTATTCCATTTAAAAAATACCAACTTTGATACTTTTCGTGTTTTTGGGGCACCCTGTACAACATGAAAATATTTTTTAAATGTAGTTTTATTAGGTCCCTATCCATCCAAAGGAAAAAAATTTTATAAAATCAAATACTTTAGCCATAACTCTCCGTGTCGAATAACGTGAGTAACCCTATATATATATATATATATATATATATATATATATATATATATATATATATATATATATATATATATATATATATATATATATATAAGCAGAGCAGAATTATCGGTATAGCCCGCTTATATGGAAGCAGCCGTTGACACGTGTTTCGGACTCTTTGGTCCTCATCAGAACGGCGTAGCCAAGCATTGGATTGACAACTTGGAGATGAAAATAGCAAAAACAAACAAAATCCCCTGCTACGGAAGACAATCACACATTTGTGGCTCATTGTTTGAACTCTCCGGTTTGGGAGATTTGGTCAAACTTTGCCACGGAGGCGATTAATGCCATCCGCGAGATCTCAGACCGAGTAAATAAACAACAAGAAAGAAATTGGTTGCGGTGAAATATTGAACGAGTAGAGCAGAATTATCGGTATAGCCATACAAATGGAAAAACTGAGAGAGTGATTTTCTTCTAATGTTTAACTGTTCATTTCAAATTGGACCTAATTTTTTTCGAATTCAATTTACTAGGCAAAACTAACTGTTTTTGCTAGATGGCCAAATCGGGCGGAAAACACGACTTGAGTACCATTTTGCATTTTCACCTCTTGAAGGTACAAATAACGGAGTTGTATGCAGGGAAATCACTATAGTAAAAAATTCCTAAAGTGAGAATCTCGTCCTTAGTTTGCGGTAGCTGCAGTAATTTCCTGATATTCACAGAAAAATCAATATGCTATTGAATTTTCATAACTTTCACTTAATATTTGGACTTCTAAACCAAGATTTAGGAACATAAAATATGGCCATAACCCATAATTTTTTTAATTGTTGAACAATTTTTCGTGTTCGCTTTATGTGAAAATAATATATTCTTAATATATTGAAAATAACATCTTTTGTTTCGCAAAACAATAACAAAATATGTTCAAAATTTACAATCTCTGTACCTACAATAAATATTTTTCTGCCTGGAAATTAAAGAATTTTCGAAAAAAATATTACATTAGTTATCAAATATCCTTATTTAAATAGTCTTCGAAACATTCATAAATATTATAATAATAATAATGATATAATAAAACAATTGTATTGTATTACTATAGAGCAACACTTCACAAATGCGAAATAAGCGGTCAGCTTAAGTTTACATTTCAGCATCACTTACATGGAAACACAAGATTCCCGTGTATTTATGTACGATTGCCTGCATCACAGTGTTGCCGATATACTCTCAGCGTATATTTATTTTGCCCCTAGCGTAGATAGTGTGAACTAAATATGAATATTATTTTACATTCAGTGAACGATTTTACTCGTTCACTGAACGAGTAAAATCCCTCCTTTACTTTTGGACATTACGTATGTTTGGTTGCAGCAAATCGTACCAAAATAATATGGTAGACTCAAGGGACGAACAGAAAGCATTTCAGTGAAAATCGTGCTTATATAGTAAGTTATCTCGAAGAAATTGGCAAAAACTATTTTGCATCCGATATACGGAGTCAAAATGGTCGTGGAGTCAAAATGATATGTGTTAACGCTAATCTACGGAATCACAATAGTGCTACGGATATATATATATATATATATATATATATATATATATATATATATATATATATATATATATATATATATATATATAAATATATAGGATAATAATATTTGGGTATAGCAGCAAGCAAAACGTGTACTCTTATAACACTATATTTCCGATATTTCGACAATGATTATTGTCATCTTATTTATATCATCATAACGGCCAACAGTAACAATACTCACTGTGTCTTTGAGAATGATTGCAAAAGATGTAAAAATCGAAATACAGCATTATTGATTTCTATAAAACATTATTGATCGAGAACACAAAACGTGATGATCATCAACTAACATTATAAGTTAAAATGGTCACAATAAAATAGAACAAAACACAATTAATTTAGAGGAACTAAACATCGTTGAAGTTAAGTTCAGTTAAAGACTAAAAGAATATAATTATCTACTTCGTCATTACATATTGACTGAAAAAGAAACGCGACCAGTCATCTTGATCAAGAAAGTAGACATAGACAACATCAAACAAGAAAACTCCAATGTGAAAATGTGATAATTGAGGTTCACAGATTGGTCACTGCTAACAAATAAAATAGCCATAAGTATATGACTCAGAAAAGGAAAGGCAACTCTTCTCTCACTCGGCATTTCTCAAATGGATGTTTTTATCTAAATCTTACAAAAAAGAATAAACTCCACTAAGATGATTTAAATCAGTTTTCTTATTCAAGCAATTTTCTGATTGTGAAATGTAAGTCATCTCCATAAACAGTCTCTTAGTCGAATTTCTTTCCCTTGTCAATATCTTGGTGTCACTGAAATTCATAATATGTCCTGTAATATTCACATGTTCACTCAAAGCACATCTTTCAGGATGACACCTACAGTCACTCTTATGTGAGGTAATTCTATCCTTAAGGGCTCTAGACGTCTGACCTACATATAATCTATCACAATTGGAGCATGGAATGCTGTATACTATATGAGATTGTGAAGTTAAAGGTGCTTTATCCTTAACTTTGGTGAAAATGGAACTTATTGTTAAAACTGTTCTATTGGCGATTTTTATGTGACTAAGAGACCTGAAAATTCGTGACAACCTTGGGGAAACATTCAGCAACATAAGGAAGTGAGGTGAAGAAAAATTGAATTTGGGTCGAGTTAGCTACTTCATTTGTAGCAGCTGCGACCTGTGAAACACCCATATTATTAATTGTATCTTGTATTAACATGGTCGACGTACCAAAAAAGATCTTTTTTAGTAGAGCAGGAGGGTAAGAGTTATCAATAAACAAATCATATAAAATTTTTAAATTCTTCTGATGGAAGCAATTGTCAGAAATACAAAGCACTCGACGCTTCATCTGTTTTACCAAATTAACTTCCATGGATTGTTTATGATACCAGTGGTAGTTCAAATATCTTCCACTACTAATGGGTTTTCTATACCAGTCAATGACTATAGTATTGTCCCTTTTACGACGAAATTTTGTATCCAGAAAATGAACACTCTGTTCCTCATCTTCAAGTTCTATGGTTAACTGTATGAAGGAATCAAAACTATTGAAAACGTCAACCACTTCTGTAACTCCGCCAATTGGTAAAGCTACAATTGAATCATCTACACATTTTTTAATAAAGAAAAAATTATTAAAAGGTAAAATCTGCAAAATCCCATCTAACACGTCATCCATGACATACATCGCGAGAATAGGAATAATCTTTGCACCCATAGGTGTTCCAAAAATCTGTCTATAAAATTTTCCATTGAATGAAAAATAAGTATTATTAAACAAAAAGGTAATTAATTGAAAAACAGTTTCCTCATCAATACTACAATGAGTGCCAACTCGACCCCATCTTTTATCAATTGCTCGTAAGCATAAATCTAAGTAAACATTATTAAATAAAGAGACAACATCCAAACTTGCCAAAACGTAACCATCAGGTAACTTCATTCCATTAAAAACCGCCGAAACCTCAAAAGAATCTTTGATATAATAATTATTACTATAATCATAAGCAGCAGTCAGAATGTCCGTCAAGAAAGATGCCAAAGCTTCTGTAGGAATACCAACAGAAGAAATAATCGGTCTAGCTGATTCACAAACCTATTTTATCAGCTAGACCATTTATTTCTAATATATATATATATATATATATATATATATATATATATATATATATATATATATATATATATATATATATTAGAAATAAATGGTCTAGCTGATAAAATAGGTTTGTGAATCAGCTAGACCGATTATTTCTTCTGTTGGTATTCCTACAGAAGCTTTTGGCATCTTTCTTGACGGACATTCTTACTGCTGCTTATGATTATAGTAATAATTATTATATCAAAGATTCTTTTTATATAATATATATATATATATATATATATATATATTATTTATTCGAATTGTTGTTGCCTGTGAACTATTTCTAATCTCTTGATAATTATTAGCAATAACAGGCTTGTTGAATCTTAAAAAACTCGATTTTATTAAAAAGTTGACGTTTCGCCACGACATTCGTGGCTTTATCAAAACTTTCGAAAAAAAATAATAAACTGTACAACACATTAGAAACATCAAAAAAAGAAAATATTAACAAAAAATATATTCCTCTTCCATATATTCCTCATTTAAGTAATAAAATTTCACAAATTTTAAATCCACACGATATTAAAGTAGCCCATACCGCACAAAATCAAATTAAACAAATATATTCTAAATTAAAAAGTAAAACGCCTCTTCTGCAAAAATCTCATGTTGTTTATAGTATACCCTGTAATAATTGTAATAAATCATATATAGGACAAACTTTTCAAAATTTAGAAGAAAGATTGAAAGCACACAAATATACCAGAACACAAACTACAGCACTAATAAAACATAAAAACAATTAGAATCATACTTTCAACTTTAATAGCACAAAAATTTCAGAAATAGAAAAAGATCAAAAACGCAGGGAAATTTTAGAAATGTTACATATTCAAAAAAATTTAAATGAAGTCGTAAATGATAGAACAGATGTCAAACATTTAAGTACAATATACGCAGATTTAATTCAACAAACAAACTCTAACCACAACAACTCATCTTCTTAGACAAAATCTAAACATATAGAATTTTCAATTTTTCTGGAAAGAAAGTATAGTTTAGAACATGTGATCTCCAAAATCACAAGTAATGTCTTTTTAAAGACAACAATCAAATATTTTAAACCTATTTTGTACATTACGTGGGTGAAGGTTTCTGTGGTTCCCTTCCCATCTAATATCAACACACCTATCTGTTGATATTGGACTGAATAGCACGTAATTAATAACTGAAGACGGCCACAGCCGCAATGAGAAATTTTTGAAAAAAAGATAAATAGTACCCTATTATTATTATTCTTTGACTCTTCAAAATCAAAATAATTTAGACCTATTTCGAACATTACGTGGGTAAAGGTTTCTGTGGTTTCCCTTACCATCTAATAATAACAAATTTGAATGTTAATATTGGACTGAATAGCACGTAATAAATAACAAAGAACGGCCACAGCCGAAAAAAAATTTTAGTGAAACAGTAGACTGTTTCTTTTCAAGTCAATAAATGTCAAAGAAATTTCAATTTTTTTTCAAAAGTTTTGATAAAGCCATGAATGTCGTGGCGAAACGTCAACTTTTTAATAAAATCGAGTTTTTTAAGATTCAACAAGCCTGTTATTGCTAATAATTATCAAGAGATTATATATATATATATATATATATATATATATATATATATATATATATATATATATAAATATCTGTGCAAAAGTATAAGTGAAAACAACGACATCACAGAAAAGATAATAACAGGATACAGGCGGCAAACAGATGCCTTTTTGCCCTTCACAACCTGATAAAATCTAGAATACTTACCAGGAAAACTAAGCTGAACATATACAAAACAATTATAAGACCTGTCGTAATATATGGGTGTGAGACCTGGACACTAACGGTTGCAAGCGAAGAACGACCTGAGGTCTTTGAAAGGAAAGTGCTAAGAAAAATATTCTGTTCAACTAGAGACGAAAATACAGGGCAACATAGAATATAATCCAACCAAGAACTCTGAGAACTCCACACGGATACCAGCATAATGAACGAAATAAAGGCTAGGAGACTACAGTGAAATAATGCCAGATGATAGAATGGCAAAACTTGTGTGGGAAGAGGTTCCAGGGGAAAAACGTCCATTAGGTCGCCCCCTCAGATGGAGGGACAATATTAAAAGAGACCTAAATCCAATGAAAATTGAAGATGTTTCCGATCGGATCTTTGATAGCAAAGAATGGAGACGTGTGGTCAAGTCGGCAAAAACCCACCCAGGGTTGTGAAGCCACATATATATATATATATATATATATATATATATATATATATATATATATATATATATATATATATATATATATATATATATATATATATATATATATACATATACATACATATATATATATATATATATATATATATATATATATATATATATATATATATATATATATATATATATATATACATATACATACATAACCTGCCTTCTCTTCAGAGTCAACTGTAGAGTGTAAGGAATCCTAGCAATCGAATTGTTTCTCAGTTCATTCTGAATAGTAGTCTTATAATTCATGAATTTTGAAGAGAGGTGACTTTGAGAGACTGATAAAAAATTCACTTTTTCAATATGACTATTTAATTGCTAAAAAGCTTTATGTTTTGATGAAACTATATTACTTACATCTCAATGAGAGCGCTTACTGTTCAATATAATAATGTGTAGTACACATTTGCACTTTGATAATAATATCGTCTGACAATGAAATTTATTCCGACTCAGAAGTTCATGATACCATTTGTTTGAGAGTTTATCACATTGTATTTTGATCATTTCCGCACAAGAAATATATTTCTCATAATGAATCTTTTTTATTTCAGGAGCTTTTCAGAATATTTTAATGATTACAAGGGACTACTGCGACGACGTCTCGAGAGTATGGCTCGGTACTAAGTTGTTCTTTATTATCAATGAACCGGAACATATGAAAATTATAATGCAGAGTCCCCACTGTTTGGAAAAGGATGCCCTCTACAAATACACCAGAGTACTTACTGGTACAGGACTTTTTGGAGCACCGCGTAAGTTGAATTTATTTCACACCAAAAAATCGATTGGTATTATTTTATTGTCTTCATGGCGATTATGAAAATGGCGCTGATGTAACTTCTACAAAAAAGGAAACATAATTAATGTAGTATCATTGTTACATAAAGGACTTTTGAAAATCAATTTGAAAAAAAAGTGGGGAACTAACTCCAAAAAATTAATATCACGAGTTTATAAACAACTTTGAATTCACGAATGTTAATCTTCTCGTTTCAGTTCCACAATGGAAGAAAAATAGAAAACTGATAACTCCAGCGTTCAACCAAAAGATATTGGATAGTTTTGTGGAGATATTTAACGAGCAGACACGAGTTTTCTTGAAAATTTTGGAAAGTAATGTCGGAAGGAAGGACATAGACATCTATAACCTTGTAGCGAGGATGACGCTTGACAGTATATATGGTTAATTTAGAATTTTTTGTGAATTTCCTATAAAATTCAACTTACGAATTATACCATGATTTTGGTAATACCACAAACGTGATAAGGTTTAGGAACTTTTTGTTGCTAAATGTTTGTCCTTGTTGCCATGGGCTATGGCAACATATGTAAATTTCTTATTTCCACTAAAGCAATTAAATTTGTCAATAGTCACATATTTTTTTTTTTTTTTTGAGTACGCAACTAGTGTTTCCACTGCATGTTGGCAGTAAGCAAGAATATGGAGCAGGTTGTTATTGTAGCGTTATTAGCAGCGGCGTTTTCAGCGG
Organism: Cynegetis impunctata; assembly: GCA_030704885.1. Lineage (NCBI taxonomy): Eukaryota > Metazoa > Arthropoda > Insecta > Coleoptera > Coccinellidae > Cynegetis > Cynegetis impunctata. Next base: position 1,150,373 of record JARQZK010002177.1, on the reverse strand, counting down.
TATCAACTAGAAAGCGAAAAAGAAAACACAAATACCGGATAAGGCCAAGTCTTCAGGAAAGGAAGCAGTACAGTTAATTGGTGTATTAGTTAATTTTCTGAATGTGGAATTCAGATCTTTTTTAACTGTTAGACAAGCCCTTCAGGAAATTCTCCTATACACTATCTAAACCTGATTTTTCAATAATACGTATGAACCCTGGAACTCCAAAACTTTACGGATTAATAAAAAACCACAAAGAAAATAGCCCAATACGGCCTGTAGTTTCTCACATAAATAGCCCAACGTATAAATTAGCCAAAGATCTGAATTTCACATTCAGAAAATTAACTAATTTCTCTCCAAAATATACAGTAAAGAACTCTGTTGATTTAGTAGAGAAACTGAAAAACTTTGTAACTCCTGCTAACTCCTCTCTTGTTAGCTTCGATGTTGATAATATGTTCTCCAATATACCAGCAGATGAGTGTTTACCATATGTCTTAGATATTTTGCAACAATCCACTATGGATATTATTAAAATAAATGATATTATTTTCTTATTAGATATATGTCTTAGTCAAAATTACTTCCAGTTTGATAACAAAATTTTTGAACAATCTAGTGGGCTGGCTATGAGTTCCCCCTTAAGTCCGCTTATTGCAGACATTTTCATCTCACATAATATTAAATTCTACAAAAGCATCACATATAAGTTTTTGGCATAGATACGTTGATGATATAATTGCTTGTTTTAAGGGCACCGCGAGACAATTAGATCAGTTTTTGAATTAATAACATTCAACCAAATATAACGTTCAAAATTGAAAAAGAATTGGATCGACAGATAAACTTCTTGGATTTAACTATCTTTCATAATAATAATACTTTGAGTTTCGATATATATAGAAAACCAACTTTCACGGATATATGTATTCCGTCGGATTCAAATCATCCTCTTTCCCATAAACATTCAGCTATTAATTCAATTATCCACAGAGCGTTTTCAATTCCATTATCCGTAACAAATTTAGCAGATGAAATTTTGACTATAAAAATAATTGCTTCAAATAATGGTTTTCATACAAGTTCGATAGATAACATGATAAACAAGAAACGTAGTCAACTAGCGCACAACAGCATATATCCTCAATTAAAAGTAGAAAAATCGGAAAAATTCACATCTTTAACATATTTTGGTCCTCTAACAGAAGAAGTTGCTAATGTCATACCTAAATGTAATATTAAAATTGCTTCCAAACCTAAGACAAAACTCTCAGGATTTTTTTCAATGCCAAATATATCACTTCAAAATTTGAAAGTTCAGGAGTTTATAAGTTGATTTGTCCTGTATGTAAAGGAGTGTAGGTAAGACTGGTCGATCGTTCAAGACAAGATTTAAAGAACACCAACAATCTTCTTTGAAAAATAAAACGGATTCAACGTTTTCAAATCATTGCCGTGAAAACCACCACCCATTTCCACAAATAGATAATTTTCAAATCATGCACAAATTACCGAAAGGAACCAAACTTACTTACCGTAAAACGGGGTTACTTTGGCACCAGGGGTAACTTTGGCAGTTATTCGTTTTGTTTTTTTGAAAATTATTTTTATCCCTTTTATCTTTTTTCGCGGTTTTTTCAGGTTCCTTCCTTTATTACATGTTCAAACTATTAGAAAAATGCCGCGCCACTACATTAAAAAAATTGGGGACCGTACATATGGTAACTATACCCCCCAGCAATTAGAACAAGCGTTAGCTGCCATAAGAGGAGGGGTGTCTCAAGCCCAGGCGAGTCGCCGATTCAAAATCTCCCCTGGAACCCTCCAAAATAAGTTGGTTGGAAGGCACACCAAGACAATAGGTCATCCGATTGTATTTACCCAAGAGGAAGAGCAGTTACTGAAAAACACTCTGACGACGGACAGCAATTGGGGCTTTCCACTGACAAAGTAACAAAGTAACCCCGTTTTACGGTACTTAGAATCATTAGAAATTTTCAAACTCAATCATAATGCGAAAGATATCTTGCTGAACGACTAGATTGACTTGATATCTTCTCCTAAATCTAGTGTATTCAAACAATAACCACTTTTCTAAGAACATTGTATTGTACCAATTTGGGAAATTCACTCGAGTAGCCTTCTTGAAATATGTTCCTCTTGTCTATTTAGGTACCTGCAATAATTCTTTCCCACCCGTAAGCGCAAATCTATAATTATGTATTCAGTTCTTAACTCAATCTGCCCGATGATGGTCTATTGACCGAAATTGCAATCGCAGTGTTATATTTTTTTAAAAATATTTTTGTGATAATAGACGTAGTAAATTCAAATTTAGTTTTTGTTCATCATATATATATATATATATATATATATATATATATATATATATATATATATATATATATATATATATATATATATATATATATATATATATAATTATATAACTTTTTGATAATTATTAGCAATGACAGGCTTGGTGAAGCTCAAAAAACTCGATATTATTAAAAAGTTGACATTTCGCCACGACATTCGTAGCTTTTTCAAAACTTTTTTCACCAAGTCTGTTATTGCTAATAATTATCAAAAAGTTAAAAATAGTTCACAGACAACAATCGAAATTTTTTTTTGGGGTGTTTATTATATATAAATTATTGTGTAAAGAAGTGAAAAATTGCACAATTAATATTGGCAGTTACCTACTAAAGATGAATTTTAATTGAAAACATTTTCAGAGTCGGCGATGGGAGTAAAACTTGAAAGCCAGATTAATTATTCAGGATTAAACGATTTGATAGATACGTAAGTATAAATATGCTTTGAAAATTTGTTTCAAATTTCATAAAGAAATGATGCGAACTTATTTTCATAACCTCAAAATAAAAATCTATTGAATATTGATAGAACTTATTATGTTCTATGTAATCAAGCTACGTTGTGGTAAAACGGTGTAACATAATTTCAATAATAGTAATCGTTTGAATTACTCATTCATTTTTCTGATAATATTTTCATGAATTTTAACCAAATAGCGACCTCATCAGTTCATAATCTGAATTTTGCTAGAACTACCACATTTAAATTTTCATCCCATTTTGACGTTTATAGACGACAATATTCAACCCATGGCAACAAGGGTAAGTTGACGTTTATCCACTGAGTGAATTGAAATTTTTTCAATTCACTAGTGGAATAATATGTTCAACACTCACTCTCTGGAAATTATTCTTTCCACACACAATGCACCTAAAACTCATCTTAAAGTAAGTTTATAATAATTTTATCAAAAATTCTACATTAACAGTCATGTCTATCATTAAAGTAAAAATTACAATTATTAAGATTTTGAAAATGAAACTGAAAACCTGCACCTCCTCTAAAGGAAACACGCTCAGTCGTTATAGCAAATGTGTTTGTGGACTTCTCAGGCCCTGCTGGAATATCCATTTCTGCATCAGAAACTGCGGTTTTTGTGACCCCACCAGGTATTTGTTCAGAAATATTTATTTTGTTTTGTAGTGAATCCTCAATATATCCTTCTGCAATAGAACTTGGGCGCCATCCACCATGTCTCTTCAAAACTGTCAAATCTGCCCCAGAATTTGCGAGTACGGTTGCAGAAGAACGCCCTGTATATTGTTCAGTATCAGAAAGGCACAAATACTTTGCAATAGTAGCGGGCATTTTCGAAAATGTATTCACACCTACAGGCTGGACAGTACATTCTTCATTTTTAAAATTTAGAAATAGTTGCTTGTGATCAACTTTGCTTGACCTCAAGTTACTATACTTGCGGAATATATCGAGTGGAGTAACCTTATTACTACCATTGACCACAGTGAACGCTCTTTTCTTATACGTTTTCGTATCTGGAATCTGAATAACCAATACGCTGCCCCGTTCTTCCACGTCATCTACGGTCATAGTCACCAGCTCGCCGATTCTACACCCTCCAGCAACACCCATAATAAAAACTACCTTCATCAATAAATATTGCTCATCAGGAGCGGCATCTAAAAAGTATTCTAACTCCTCTCTTGTGAATGCCTTCTACTTCTTTGCTAGGTGGAATGTTGCTTCAAAAAGGCGGTGACTTGGTAAAATCTGCCGATGTCTATTTTTTTTTCAGAGCCGAAATTTTTTTTTAATTGCGAATAGTAGGACCATGAAGACGACGACTCAACTTTCTTGGATCGTTCGGAAATATAAGCCAAAATGATTTTTTCGTTGACACCTTTCGCTCTCTTATTATTTCTCCAGGTACAAAATGCCGTATATTCCTTTTCATACAATATTTATGATTTCAATGGAATTACTGCTTCTGCTGCCTCATTTGCTTCTTCTATAATGCACTCAGGAACTACAACCTCGTCGTCACCGCTCAACATTTTTTCGCAACAAAAATTCTTTTACGGTTCTATAATTTTCATTGACACCTGCAAACAATTAATTACATAGTGCCCTAGCAACCATCGATCGAAGGGAAATCTAGTTATGAATTTGAATTATAACTATATTTACTCTAAAAAGTATTCATTATTTGAATTTTCATCAAAATGGCATAAAATTTTGTATACAGCACGTTAGTTACACAGAGTTAAAAATGTTTATTCACTCGAAGAAAATAACCCACTCGCCCTATGGGCTCTTAAACTTTCTTCTCAAGAATAAACATTCATTTAACTCACTTGTTGTATAAATAACTATTCAACTAGTGATTTATCCGGAGATGCCTAATTGAGTCCTAAAATTTATAATCCGTCTCAATGATAGCCGAACTGAGTCCCGGTGTTAGGTAAATTGAGTCCCGTGCCTACCTGAGCTTGCACAGTAGGGGTTCGTAATATGTTCGTAGAATATTAAAACTAACATTCATATTATATCATATAATTTTGTACAATTTACAAATATTTATAATAATATACCTATACCTACTAACATGCTAAATATTCGTTCATTTAATTATTCTAAATTTTTCTCCTACAATTTTAAGAAATTCAAATTTTGATATTGAGTTACAATTTAATTTTAAAATTTGTTCATTTAGAAAATTTTTATTTTTGAGAGTGTGTGAAGAATAAACTTTTTTTGTATATTTTTGAATGCTTCTAATTTTTATATAAGTGTCACTTTGAAAATCTATTAACACTGTTAAATATTGGAATATATGTGGATGGGCGAAATAAAATGAAGAATTGAAACTTGCATAAAAGCTCTCGCATGCATTCGTCGTCCGTTGTAAACTGCTCGTCTTCTCCGCCCATATTTCTGGTGGAAACCTAGCCGATTCTGAAATATAATTATCGACCAGATAGTCCGCAAATTCCACAACTTTAGAATTCTGTGGTTGTATTGAAGATAAATCTTCAACAAAACAATCTCCTACACCTTCTGGGTTGGGCAATGGCATTGCACAGCAGTACGTTAAATATTTACCCCCGTCGCTGTCTTTGTCTTTGTATAAGGATGATAAGCCTAGTGCTTGAATTTTGCGCCAACTTGAAAAAATTTCATCTAAGATTTGCAAAATATTTAATGTCAAATAAAAGTACTTACCAAAACTGTCCTAAATGAAAACGACAACTCTTCAATGAAACATCACTCCAAACCTCAGTAACACTTTGATGAATTGCTTCTTTAAAATCAGCAAATACTTTTCGTAAAGTAAGTATTTTATTGCATTTGCCAATTTCTTCAACCAGATGTTTCAGTGCCAGTGTGTATGTATTTTTTCGTTTATTTGGCAATAATAAGAAAACCAATGGTATGTAATGGTCGTCTTTTAAACCATGAATGGAGAACATTTGCAGAAAGAACTTCGGACAGTTTTCAAAAGTTCGATCTATATAAATAGTTTCTGAATCTGCTAAAAATTCTAGGTTGGTCTTGCAGGAAAACATAATTATCTGATTTTCTACATCGTTTACCATTAGGAACTCTTCGCCTGTATTGGTTTTCACTGGGAATGTTTTTAATATTGCATGAGTTTCTTCCATATTTTTTGGCAATTTAGGCAAAACAGATCGTCGAGCATTATACATATTTTTTCTGACCAATCTCACATCCTCGGTTGTCAAGGTATTAATATCGCCACTTCGTAACTCCTTATGTATAATTTTCATCGGGCGTTCACTAATATCTTTTATGGCCTTTCGCTTTAAAGAGTTACTTAAAATTTTGCGATTAAGTACCTCTTCGTTTACTGTATGGTTGTGGTTATCCATAATTTCTGTTACTATGTTGTCAGCACCTTCAGTTTTTAAAAATGCCTTGCATTTTTCATTTGTCTGTGCACAACAAATCCAACGTTTGGCATTATTTTTTAACATCTTATGGAAACGATATTTGAAGCCATCCAACACAATCAGTTATTTCCCTCTTTCACTTAGTACAACTCTCGCAGAACTCATTTTGACAAACTAACTAACACCGAATAGGTAGGTACAAATTAAACAAACTATATTGAACATTTTGTAGGAAACCATTTTTATATATGATATCCATAGATGTCTAACCAATGAAATCCTTCGTTCATAGGTAATAAGAATATTATTTGGTATAGAGATTTAAAAAGTAATTAGGAATTCCGGAAATATGCATATCAGGAGGATTAGAAGGATTAGAAAGATTTAAGTGACCCGGGACTCAATTGAACCATCTAAATTTCTTGACCCTTCTTAATTCAGGTAGACGGGACTCAATTTTCCTTTGCCCCTAACATACGTTTTGATTTTGAATTTTTTATAAGTTAATTAAACAATAAATATAAAATCAATAAATCTGGTAAACTAGAAGTTCACAAAGTGAAATACGGTTACAGCGAAATCTATATTAACAGAACCTACTGTAAATTCAGCATAAGAATTGACGAACATAAAAGTAATATTGAATAGTATATAATAATTAATTATGTTAACCATTTATTAGAATTCATTTTCGATTTGGTATTTCGGAATTAGATTTCCTTGAATGAATGCTTCAAATATGACTTCTAAGTACTGATCAAAAAATTCAAATATTCTGTGATTATGCTTGAAGGCCAAATAAACCTCATCTTTTTAAAACTTGACCACCATTAAGACACATTCCATGATTACCTACCACTACTTAATTTCTTTTTCCGTTCATACAGATGAATTTTTGTTCAAAATGAATAATTTTTCAAGTAATTTTCAGTTTCGTTGCCCGAAGAAGCCTTTGAAGGAGCGAAACGTTACCTAACAAAGTGAAAATATGTTCGCACTTCTCTCAGGAATAAGATTTTTCATTTAGTTGCTTATTGGATTTATATCAAGTAACGGCTTTTATTATTCAACCTACTGCTAATATTATTCTTTGTTATAATTTTCAGTGCTCTGAAGGTCATTTTTATCCGGGCTATAGATATATGGTATCGTTACGATTTCATTTTTAACATGACGAAAATGGCGAAACCCTTTGAAGATGCCGTATCAGGGATCCATCAGTTCACCAACAAAGAAAGTACTACTTGAGATTTCCAATCGGACATATAATAATCGTTCTTTTTCCCCAACAGGTGGTCAAGAAAAAAAGTCAACAATTTCAGGAAAAGATGGAGAAGTTGAAAAAAGGCGAAGAAATAGACGAAGACGGTATACTTTTCATAATGTCTTTAATAATTCTTTTTCTGCCAATTTTCGTCGAATCCTTATGCTTTTTTTAATCAATATTGAGTTAACACGTTCGCGCCGACGGGTGAAGTAGTGAACACCCCAAGGGCCGCAATAGTCAAATTTGTTTTCGGGCTATATAATTAATTCTTTTCGTATATTTCAATGTTTGCAAGACTGTTTTTTTGTTTTTTTCTTGTTTTTTGCTTGTACCACCGGTGGTACATAACGGCTCCTGCAAGAAAATCAATTTAGAGCCGCTGTGTACCACCGGTGGTACATGCAAATTTATCGGCTTATACGTCAAAATGTGTACGTTACATAACATAGCACTTTACGTTCGTTTGAGTAATCATCGTACTAATTTGGTGAGTGCAATATAAGAAATAAAAATGAATTCTAGAGCTAAAAAAATTATGAACTTAGTGAAGTGCTATGACAGTAGTTCAAGTGCAGACTCTGCAGCAGTAGAAAAGCAAAGTTCATCTCTGAAAAATAGTAAATCGATTGATTTAGAAACAATTAATTGTGAACCAGCAAATTTTCTTGAAACAGTTTCAGCGCCAGAGCTATCAAACACAGGCTATTTATCTTCCTCTGATGAGTCAGAGCCATACGAAAACTCCGAAGACGAATATGTACCTACAGATTCAGAACAAGAAGATGAGCAACTAGATTGCTATCAGGAGGAGCACTTCGAGAATGACATTGATAATACAAGCATAGTATGGGGACCGTGTAAGGATGACGTACCAAATAACTTTATATTTTCAGATGAAAGTGGTATAAAAGTAGATAGTATTGACTTATCTAAACCTTATTTGATATACAGGCACTTTCTGACAGATGAAATTCTGGACGTAATAATGGATAAGACAAACAGGTATGCGACAGAGTATATTAGCAACCATCAACTTTGGCCTAGATCTTTCATTCGAAAATGATCACCTACTAACCGCCAAGAAATCAAACAATTTTTCGGTATTCTTATGATCATGGGAATATCACATTTGCCGAAGATGAGGATGTACTGGTCAAAAAATGAAATGTTTGGTAATACAGTGATTCAAAAAGCAATGAAACGCGATAGATTTGATTGCTTGTTGAAATTTTTGCATTTTTGTAACAACGCCGAACCAGCAGCCCGTTTTGATAGGTTGCATAAAATAAATAAAATTGAAGATCTCATTTTCCAGAGATTCAAAGAAACTCTTAGTCCTGGCGATTCCGTGATAATCGACGAAAGTGTAGTACCATGGAGAGGCAGATTGGTATTTCGCCAATATCTTCCGGCCAAAAGACATAAATATGGTGTTAAAATTTATAAGATTTGCAATTCAGATGCATTAACTTATACACTACAAGTTTATGCTGGCAAAAATTCTGCTACTAAACCATCATGTGTGTATTTTCCTGCTTGAAGGTCTTCTATATAAAGGACGGACATTATATGTAGACAATTTTTATTCAGGCATTCATTTATGCAACGACCTTATGAAATCACAGACATACATTTGCGGAACATTGAGAAAATACAGGAAAAGTGTTCCAAATGGTGTCAAGAACAAAAAACTGCTCAGGGGCGAAATATACGGGGAACAAAGCGTGACAAGAGAGATGTTCTGATGATTTCTACTGTGCCTCATCATAAAGTTGAATTACAGAAAACAGCCCTAAAAAGAGGACAACAAGTATTGAAGCGTCTAGCTGTCATCGATAATAATAAGGCGAAAAAGGGAGTAGACGTCTCCGATCAAATGTCGCAGAGGGATACAGGCAAGCCACAACTAAAACTAAGAGAGTATGCACTGTGCTAACTGTCCTAATGAACCAGCGATGTGTATCCTTTGTTTTAATGAAAAACACACATGAAAGTATTTCGTTTTGTATCTTTCGCAGTTTGAAATGTAACTAGTTCAGTTTGTTTTAATAAACATCCATACATTTTGTATACTCATTTTCACTATACTATAAGTTTTCTCTTTTGAGCCAAATGCGGAAACGGTGGTATATCATGTTGAATATGTCTATGTAGGGACCGTATATCCAATATGAGAATCTTTCTTAAAACTGTAAGGATTTCAGAATGCATTTACTGACAATCTGTACATGTACCACCGGTGGCCAAGCACGGCTGCTACAAAAACTTGACATATACCACCGGTGGTACATTTCGGCGCAAACGTGATTCTATATGATATCAGTTATGAGTCATGTTATATAGAAATTCCTATCGCTGTTCCAGAACACCGAAGATGATTTCAATAAAATCTAAACGTCGGCTAATTTTCACGAAATTTTTTCAGCTCTAGCTAGCCGCATGTACGCCCATATTATACTTATTATGATTTAAGGGATTGTCAAGATTAATACTGAAAAATAACAAAATTGTTATTTTCACGTAGTTGAATTTATCGATTCTGGAACATCCTTTTACAAATGAATGAATTTCGTGTTTACTTACTATCTTAATTTAACTCTCCTAGAGCTACTCGAGAAGAAAACTTTCTTGAACCTTCTACTGCAGCTTACTCACGAGGGCTCAAAAATGACCGAAGAAGAACTCAGACAAGAAGTTGACACGTTTACTGTTGCGGTAAGTGAATATGAATCGACCTTAATGTGGACCTAGAAACGAAATTACCACCCCTACGAGTTCAGGTATTATATTTTCGTTACTTGTAATACCAACTACTTGAAACTTTTATTTCATAAGATAACTTATGAACGATACTTCCGTCTTACGTAAGAGGCTCCAAATCATATTTCTGAGAACTGAGTCATATTGAAATATGTAAATCTTACATGTTTTGAAGCACCCACAATTTGCGGAAGCGCCATTCGACTGCTGCTAATTCGTATGTTTCTTAGGGCAGTGATACCACAGCGTCGACCCTCTGCTTCTGTTTGACCATGCTGGGCATGCATCCAGAATTACAGGTAAATTTCAATTGTCCTACGTTTCCGGTGTAATGGCGGTTTTATTCACAGGAGAAAATTCGGAAAGAAGTACTCGACGTTCTGGGCGAAGACAGGGATGTCACCCCTGAAGATATGTCACGACTGGAACTACTGGAAAGATTCATCAAAGAAACCCTTCGCATATTCCCGGTTGGTGCTCTAGTGATTAGAGTTACCGACAAGGATGTAGACCTTGGTGAGTTTCTAAAGAGCAGAAATTTTTCATCCGAAATTTTTTATTTATTCAGTAGTTTCTATGCCTACTTCTCATCAGTGGCGTAGATAGCTTTTTGCGATGGGGGGGGATATGACTTAGTATGAAATTCTATAAGTTTTTTCACCAAAGTTCTATTCTTGTTGATAAAAATAATCTCTCAAATAATACAAAATAAATAGAAAAATTGAATTAAGTTGTAAAAAATTGAAATAAATTGAATAGGAAAAAATTAATTAAAAATTAGTAAAAAATCGAATTATATTAAATTGGATATATACATATTTTTGGGAAAATTCGAGCAGAAATTTGTGGTTTCGGTGTTTTTTTGACAATTTATTCATGACTTCTAGGCTAGTCAGTTGAGATAATCCCAAAAGCTTTCAAACTTCAATATAGGGTCGGAAAAGAGATAAAAACAAACTATGAAATTTTGCAACCTTTTCCGAGGTCCAGAACATTGTGAAAAATGCAATAAATGATTATTCGCTGAATTCTTGCGAAAAAAATTCCAAAAATTCTGCAAACTTGAAGTCGTGATAAATATATTATTTCATGTCGAGTATCAAATTTGCAACCAAGTTGACGGTTCGGAACAATTTTTTTATTTAAAATCAACGTTTTTCTTTGATAAACTGACAAAACAAATTTCTTAAGTTCTGAAAACTCGACAAATGCTTCGAAAAAATATACCGAATATTATATGGTTGTATAAATTTGCAACCTTTCACGTTGACGGGAACAGGTTTATTTACAATTTTTTTTAATCGTGGTCATTTGTTCGGGCAAGATGGTCTCGAAAATATTTCAAAAGTTTTGAAACTTGGTTGCAAATCCAGAAAACATTTATTCTGATGTATTTGCGAATTTGCAACCTTGTACGAGGTCCGGAACTTTATGCAATAAATTGGCAAAAATAAGATTTTTGGATTTTTATATATTTGCAAATTGCGTACAAGTTTGCAAATTTGCACGTTTGCAGAACTGTTGGAATTTTTTTTTGGTCAGTTTATCAAAGTAAAACGTTAATTTTGAATCAAAAAAAAATTCCGTACTCTTAAATTGATTGCAAATATGATACGTGATATCAAATAATATATTTAACACTACTCCAAGTTTGCAGAACTTTTGGAATTTTGTTCACAAGCAAAAAGCCAAATTGCAATTTTAACAATGTTCCGGACTTCGGAAAATGTTGGAAAATGAGATTTGATATGTAGCATTCACTTGACCAAAGTTTAATAACTTTTGAAATTAATGTTAAATTTTTTATTTTCTTAATGTCTCAACTGACTGACCTATTCGTCAACTGTGATTCCAATGTCATGATGAATTCCCAGAGCAGCCAAACCATAACAAAAAATGAGACAAACATGAGTTTTTCATTTGCAATGAATTCTATATAGTCAGAAGGATCATTACAAACTCACTTTTTTTTTTATCGTGCTCCTTTGAATCGTTTTAATTCTCTTCAAACGTCGATACCGACAACGTAGCTAATATTGATATTCGGAAAAAAAATTTCTAGGCAATCATGCAGCTCTTTCTATGGTTTTCAGGCGTAACATCGACTCTACGAATCAAATATTTTTTCTTCACCTTCAACTCGACGAGAAAAGCAGGCGTGGCAGTAAGAAATTTTTGATAAAACTCGGCTGTTTCGATGAATTTATCAGCCGCTTTGTCAATTTCGTATAATATAAATCATGCTTGCAAAGTACCGAAAATCCTTCGAATATAAGTAATATATTCTCATGATTAGTAAATCTTCCTTCAAGATACATGATGTAAAAGTCCAGAAATGGATTGAACACCATCACGAAACTTTTACTGACTCGACAAATTTTATTAATTTCAAAATTATAAGGAGTAAATAAATTGACCATCAAAGCCAAGATTTAGTCCTATTTTTTAGGAAGCTCATATTTTGATACTCTACATTAACAAATATTCTAAATATTGAATATTTATTAAAAATCTTCTATGCGTAGAAGTTACGCTCCTCGAATGTAAACGGGAAGTTTGATAGGTCACTAGAACCAGAAAACGTGTTTAAAAGAGCTCAAATGGATGAAATGG
>JARQZK010002177.1:1107500-1135000 GCA_030704885.1 Cynegetis impunctata | reverse complement strand
TTGAGACTATAAAATTTGTAGTAAGATTCTAGGTAGACTATTAGAGTATTGCCTAGTCGAAGTGATATATTCCGTAAGATCTCCCAATGGAGATCTTATATGGACATCAAAATCCAAACAGAATCGCTCTTCTCGGGAAGTGTCTTTACCGTTTATTGTTACCCTGGTGTCTGAGGTGACCAATCCATCATTTTTGTCCCCTTCCCTAGTTTTCACAGATCCTTATTACTAGGAGGGTTCTTAACTAACTGCGGATCTAGCCAAACTTCACCGAAAAAGACCTGTCCCTTGCGATACAAAGCTACGCATTGACATATGACTTGTTGAACTTTTTCTGATTGCACACTGTGCAGTTCAGCCCTCCTGCATACTATGAGCTCATTTTGTACAGCTGAGGATCAACAGCCTTTTTGTGAATTTCCTATTAGGTCTTCCAATGAAAGTCCTACTCTAACAGAGACTTTTTTTTTTGCCAGTAGTCTATGTGTCTTTTTTTTTAACCCAGATTTGGACTCGGGTTTGTTCTGGTACCAAGAATAGTTCAACCTTACTGTGTTCTGTCAGTCTCTCTAATTCATTTCGACAATCCCAGCTGTTAGTTTTCTTCTGGGCTGTAAGTGACTTCAGGGCAGCTTGGCTGTCTGAACATATATAACTATGTTGCCCAGAGTAAGCATTTCTGTAGTTTTCTCTTACATATTCTAGGATTGCAAAGATTTTCTCTTAGAGGGCAGTCGATTTTGATTCCAATGAAAGGTGTATATATCTCCTTGGTCGTTTTCCTAAAATTCCGACACCGCTATCTTCAAAATTTTTATTTAATCCATTTGTGTATCAAACCAATCCTTGTATGGGTAGTAATGAGTTATGTGCCAGCGTGAATGATGGTTCATACAAATGCTTGGGAGATATTTGGTCTGATCTCATCTATGAGACTCGTGATTTCAAAGTTCCTAGGATTCTCTTATGACTCACTGATGCTATTTTATTCATTCGCATATATTACTAAGTGAAGGAGAGAAAGGCGTGAAAAGGTTTCCATTCATTGATGAAGGAGTCAACTTAATTGCTCCTGTTATGCTGAAAGAAGCCAGCCTTTTTATATTACATTATCTGAACATTAATGTTTTCTGCAGTACCTAGCCTAATAAATACACATGAGTTCTGGATAGCACTACCACATTTTTGTATGGTCAGTGTACCCCGTATGTGGTTTGAGAGCTTACTTTTCACCGTTTAGGAGTCTAATCCTCTATTTGATCGCCCTCGATTATTGTATTTCATCAACTCGACGAATTCAAGGTCCGAGCCAATGTTATTTCTTCGTTATGGTGAATTAAATCATTACTGTCTTCAGGGGGCCGATGTTGAGTATATCTTTATTGACCCAGTTTTCAATGAATTTTAGAATCATCATCATTCAATCCTTGATATTTGTCGTAAATTTTCCATGTAATAGGATGACCATTACATCAGCGCATCCTTGAACTGTAAAGCCTTGCTGACTTAGTGTTCGTACTAGTTCATACATAAAATGTTTTGATATCATAATAGATAGAACTTCCGCTTGCGGAAAACCTCCTGCCACACGAGATACCACAGTCGTACCTATACAGTTCAGTAAATACGATTCTGCACTTGAGCATCAAAATTATCTATCTGTAGCATGTATTTCCCTGTTTTGTATTACTGGTTATTAAAACTATCGATGAAAATGAGGTTTTTTGTCAAATTCCCTCTGAATATTCAACAGAACGCCCTTTTCTTCCATCGTTTCCTCTGCCAGTCTTATTTCCTGGTAGAGTGATGTTTCTGCTGATCTGTCTGTTGTATAGGCATGTTGGTCTCAATTGAAAATTCTTAACCCCTTTATGCGATCTTATGAATACATATTCAAAAGTTTTTCAATTGTCTTTAATACGAATGAATGGCCTAAAGGCTTCTGCCATCTTATGTTCTATGCTTTGGTATGAAAACTACTCTGGTCAGCCGCCACACTTTAGAAATGTAGCCTAGAGCTGAGCTTGCTCTTAGGAGTAAATATATTTTGCTCACTGAAGGTCTGATATTTGAATTGAAGAAGAATAACCAAAACTATATGAAAAATTGAAAGTGACAAAAAATCAGAAACATGGACATTTGCTTTGTTCATATTTTTAACTTTTATATGCACTAAATGGCCACTAACAATTGTGTAATTGAACAAATATTATTAGTAAATTTCATCTACCTTAATAAACATCGCCTTAGACTTTTTGATAATTCAAAACTTTTTCAATATTCAAGGTTACAAATATGCAATGATGACGCTGAAAACCACCCTCGCTATGGTCTTAAGAAAATTCGACGTGAAGACAGAATATAGGACTATAGAGGAGATCAGGTTGAGAATAAACATCGTTCTAAAGCCTTCCGATGGTTACAAAGTTTCTGTAATGCTGAGACAATAAAACAATAACGATTCTTTTGTCAGGACTTGATATTTCCATTGTTGTAATAAAAAAACCATAAAAAACTGCAGACAGATATATATATATATATATATATATATATATATATATATATATATATATATATATATATATATATATATATATATATATATATATATATATTATATATATATATATATATATATATATATATATATATATATATCTATATATATATGTATTATATATAGATCTATATATATATATATATATATATATATATATATATATATAATATATATATATATATATATATATATATATATAGATCTATATATATATATATATATATATATATATATATATATATATATATATATAGATATTTATATATATATATATATATATATATATATATATATATAGTACCTAACTCGCTGGCAGTTGTACGAGTCGGTTGGTTTGTTTACCGCTCCTGCTATCAGCCAGCATTTATATATATATATATATATATACAGGGTGTACCAATCCTACGACAAACTTCGGTATATTGGTTATTTTAGGATATATCAAAAAAGTTTTTCAACAAAAATAGTAGATGTCTTTAGAGTACATATTTTGAAATTATTTCGAACTGAACAGAGCGTTACATACCTCCGTTTCAAACTAAACATATGATTTCTCAAATGAGAACCTCTGTATATTATACCGAATTCGGTTTGCTCACATTTTTTTGAAGCTTTTGATATAAAGTTTTGCTATGTTATACAGAGTCTTTCAAAAGGTATGGACACCTTTATGTGATAATCGTAGGTAATTCAACGCTCTGTAGCTTATTTTACGTTGAAGAAACAAATTTTATTTTGCCTAAAGAAGTTTTGTAATTTGATGCAATATCTTCGTATTCAATTAAATTTTTATTATTTTTCATTTCGTATACAGGGTGGATGGAAACTCGAACCTTTCATTTTCTCTCTTATTTCAAATAGAACACCCTGTATTTTATAGCACGAATAGAAACTTCTTTTATGTAACTTTAATTTTTGTCAAGCATTCCCTATACTCAAAGTTTATAAAAACAGAGTAACTTTGTATATTCATTGTAAACCATAATTATTAACCATTTATGTTTACGCAATAAACGTTGAATGTAAAAAAAAATCCTAAATAATAATAAATTTCAATAAACAATTCATTATGAACAGAACAAGTCACCAAAAGTATAATCCTAACCGTAATACTAAACTGAATGTTCAAAGTGTTCACCTTTAACATCAATGTCATCATTTACTGAGAAAATTTTATGGTTTACAGCATTGTATTGATGTTAACGGTGAACACTTTGAACATTTGCTTTGATATTACGGTTCGGATTATACTTTTGGCGACTCATTTTGTTCAAAGTAATTTGTTTATTCAAATATGCGTCCACATAAAAGGTTGATAACTATGGTTCACAATAAATATTACAATATAACTCTGTTTTTATAAACTTTAGTTATAGGGAATGCTTGACAAATATTGAAGCTACATAATAGAAGATTAAATTTGTGCTATGAAATGCATTTGAAAAAAGAGAGTAAATGGAAGGTTCGAGTTTGCGTCCACCCTGTATAGAAAATAGAAAATAATGAAAACTTAATAGAACACGGAGATATTGCATCATATAGCAAAACTCCGTTAGGCAAAATAAAATTGTTTTCTTTAACGTACAATGAGCTACATAGCGTTAAATACGATTTTCACATAAAAGTGTCCATACCTTTTGAAGGACTCTGTATAACATAGCAAAACCTCATATCAAAAGCTTCAAAAAAATGTGAGCAATCCGAATTCGGTATAATATATAGTTCTCATTTAAAAAAATCATATGTTTAGTTTGTAACGAAGAAATGCAACACTCTGTATAATTCGAAATAATTTCAAAATATGGACCTTGGAGACATCTACTATTTTTGTCAATAAAATTATTTGATATCTCCTAAAATAACCAATATACCGAAGTTTGTCGTAAGATTGGTACACCCTATTAATATATAAATATATATATATATATATATATATATATATATATATATAATATATATAATTATATATATATATATATATATATATATATATATATATATATATATATATATATATATATATATATATATATATATATATATATATATATATAATATATATATATATATATATATATATATATATATATATATATATATATATATATATATATATATATAAATATAAATATTTATATATATATATATATATATATATATATATATATATATATATATATATATATATATATATATATATATTCTATAACTGAGATTGAATTCTCGCACATCACTTGGTGAAACATCATAAAGAATAAAGTATAAACTTTAAAATAAAAACACTTGGCTTATGTTTCACAATATGAAAAATATTCAGATACTGTATTTAGCACTAACGAAAAGTCGACATGTTTCGAGTTATGAACTCATTATCAAGACTGACTACAGGAGAGTATAGCATCCTAATTTATAAAACAGACAAAAGCAAAGGTGATACCTGAAAATCAATTTGTTCGTTTACAAGGGGTAATTGACTGTTATGGGCGGAACTTATTTCGAGAATTTCAAGAAGGTCAAGGCAATTTCCTTTGTTACCTGAATGTAACAATTTAGTTTTGTTGAAATCCAGGAAGTGAGTGAATTTTATATAATGTTCAGAGAAGCCAGTGGTATTTTTGTTTTGTAAAATTGACTTTTTATGTTTTTCAACACGAATATTTATATTCCTTCCTGTCCCTGGTGGTTGAGCTACCTACCAGGCGCGTCCCCAGGTTGCGGATAGGGGTACGCTGTGGTGTCCTCGGATGCTGCGGTTGGAAGCGTGATAAGTGGACTCTGCAGGTATAAAACCCTGGTATGGGTCGACAAAAACGCTTCCGTGGATAAGAGCCCACGTGTTTGTGCCGTGCGTGGCGACCCGTGTCGCTGGATGAAGGACACCTGGCAGTTGAGGGGGCCGAGCCTGCCAACACACTGCTTTGGGCTGGATTTCAGCTAGACGGGCGGTCAGGAACTAACCCACTCCAAAAAGAAGGAAGGCGCGCGAGGAGGTAGAGCGAGCAGTCTCGACTGCTCACCCCTCTGGACGCACCACCTCACCCCGGCCACAACCTGCTGCAACTGGGCCTTCAGGAGTGCCACCACCTAGGAAGGATTATCATCCTACTAGGAAGGATGAGCACCAAAAGGCAGGGCCGACAGCACAGAGGAAGGCTGTGAACCCGCAAGGTGTTCCACCTTCTTCCTCCAAAAAACATAATAGGTCGGGGACTTCCCAGGACTCCACTCCTGGGACTCATAAGAAGACCAGGAGAGGGTCTGGACCGAGACCTGCCGTCCCCACCTACAAGGAAGCGGCTCTAAGTCACCTTAGAGTTGCAATAATTGACAAGGAGAACCCCTATGGAAAAATTCCACAGGACAAAGAGGCCCTTGTCAAAAAAGCGATGACAGAGGAACTGGACCGAACCATCCTGTCCGCCTCTAGCAGCACAACAAAGCCACCAACGTTTCGCTCATGGACATACTCTGGTGAAATCATCAGAGTTGTCTGTGATGACAAGAGCACACTGGCATGGCTGAAACAAGCAGTGGGAAAACTGAGGCCTGTGGAAGGCGTCACCCTTGCCGTAGTGCAGGTTGACTAGCTGCCGAAACTGACAAAGGCCACCCTCTGGATCCCCGTGGAAGCGGACGGCAACTCCGAGGAAAAGGAGGTTGTGACCCGTCCTCTCACTTCGCAAAACCCGCTGGTCAACGTCGGGAGATGGTGCCTTTTCCACTATGAGGCGAAAAGAGACCCGAAAGGACACCTACTCATCTTCGGCATCGGAGATGAGGACATCAAATGTTGAGGACGAGGGTGCTGAGAATGAGCTACCTCTTCCAATCTCTTTTGATTAAAATGAAGCCTGAGGAGAGGACTGCTGAAATTCAGCAGCCTCCGATCACGGAAAGGAAGGAAAACAGGAGTATCCTCCTAAAAGAGCCGCAGGCTGGAGAGGGTGAGTCGTTACCTAAGGATGTCGTTATGACACCTGAAGGCGACGACGCCACCCCACCAACTCCCACTATCAGCAACCCTGAGGTCACGGAAATGGAAGTCGCCTCCCCCACCTCCTCTATAATTCAGGAGGCAGAGGAAGGGACTAACTAAAACAACCGCACTGCATAGCAATGGCCAGAACACTGCCAAAGGTAACAGTAGTCCAGTGCAATCTGCACCACGGTAGGGCGCCAACAGCTACACTGTGTCGCCGCCTGGACGTGGAGCAGGATACACTGGCACTTATCCAGGAACCCTGAATAGTTAGATCCAAAATATGTGGACTGACAAAACTTAATGGGTGTGTTTTCAGCACTCCCACAAATGAGAAACCGAGGACAGCAGTGTATGTTCCTCGACACATCAAAGCCCAGCCATTGCAACACCTGTCATCCTCGGACCTAACAGCCGTGAAGGTGGAGTGCAACTCAGCAGGCAAAACAACCGTTGTTGTTCTAGCATCAGTGTATCTCCCGCAAGACTCAACGACCCCACCACCATCGAGGGAAATGGAGAACCTGATAATACACTGCCGCACTCGAAACTGGGAAGTCATTTTGGGCTGCGATGCCAACGCACACCATGTGACATGGGGCAGCGAGAACAACAACGCAAGAAGCAAGTCACTTTCTGATTACATTATCGGTAACAACCTGAACATTATCAACAAAGGCTGTACACCGACATTTATCAACTCTAGAAGTCAAACTATAATAGATATAACGGTAGCTTCATCTCGTATATCCAATTATATCCTAGGATGGCATGTATCAGATTCTGTTACCATGTCAGACCACCGATGGATAAATTTTGAAATAAACCTTACTAAAGCGCCCAAAAAACTACTCAGCGACCTCCGGAGGACGGACAGAGATAAATATCGACACCGACTGCAGGAGGTTCTAGAGGCAGTTGATGGAAGAACGCCAAAAAATAATGGCCAAATTGAATAACAAGTGAATTGTATTCAAAAAGCCGTGAAAAAAGCCTTTGAAGAATCCTGTCCCTTAAGAGCCGCCCAACAGCCCGGCGAAGCCACGAAATGGTGGAGCCAGGAGCTAGGTGACCTCAAGTAGATGGCTGGGAAATCATTCAATCGAGCTAAAATGACAAAACTTGCCTCAGACTGAAACCAGTACAAGAAGTATCTAAAGCAGTTCAAAAAACTAGTTAGACAAAAACAAAGAAAAGCATGGAGAGCCTACTGTGAGGAAGTCGAAGACTACTCAGAGGCCGCTAGGCTTTGTAAAATCCTTGCTAAAGATCGAGACACAAATTTAGGTCTACTGAAGAAAGAATATGGCACCACAACTGCTGAACTTCGTGAAAGCCTAGAGTTGCTTATGCAAACTCACTTCCCTAATTCCGTGGTCACAGGGAAGGAATGGCCAAATGAAACTGAAATAGAACCTTCAGACTTGGAGTGGCAGCAAGCCAACCAAATAGTTACTGAAGACAGAATAGGCTGGGCAATACACACCTTCTCACCCTTCAAATCACCAGGCGTTGACGGCATTCACCCTGCCTCGCTACAGTGGGGCTTGGGCGAATTAATGCCGCACCTGATGAGGATGTTCAGGACGTACTTGGCGCGCCGGTACATACCACAGCCTTGGAGCGAGGTGAGGGTGGTATTTATTCCTAAGACAGGTAGAATGGATTACACCACACCCAAAGCATATCGACCAATTAGTCTGACCTCGTTTCTGCTGAAAACAATGGGGAGACTATGCGAGCGATACCTAAGGGACGCTATTTTGAATACACAACCACTGCATCCCAACCAGCACGCATATACCCCAGGCAGATCCACCGACACAGCCCTCCATCTGGTTGCTGGTCGTATTGAGAAATCTTTTGACAACAAAGAGTCTGAACACCCTGAGGGTGTTCATAGTCATCGAGGGTTCGTTTGACAAAACCACCTTCCCCAAAATTGAATCCGCACTGGCAGACAGAGGTGTTTCCCAAAATATCAGGGGCTGGATCTCAAACATGCTCTCAGAAAGAGCTGTTAGAATCAGTGTAGACAACATCGTCGTTAGGGGAATGGTCGCGAGAGGCTGCCCGCAGGGGGTGTCCTATCTCCGCTGCTATGGAACCTAGTTCTCGACAGCCTCTTGCGCCGCCTCTGCGATGAAGAATTCTACTCAGTTGCATACGCAGATGACTTAACGATACTGCTAAGTGGAAAATTTGAAGGAGTTCTGTGCGATATGATCCAGGGAGTCCTGAGAATAATTGAAAGCGAAGAGAACTCTCTATCAATCAACCCCAGAAATACGGAGATGGTTCTCTTCACAAAGAAAAGGAAACTGGGGCCATTGAAAGCACCTGTTCTCCTAAACACAGAATTAAGTTTCATGTCAGAGGTCAAATATCTGGGAGTGACCTTTGACGCCAAACTCACTTGGAAACTTCACCTGGAGAGAAGACTAAAAAAGGCACATCTCCTACGGACAGTGCCGCAGGATCATGGGGAAAACCTGGGGACTGAAACCCAGGGTGGTCATGTGGATATACACTGCCATCGTGAGACCGATGATAGCCTATGGAGCCGTTGTCTGGTGGCCTAAAAGCCAACAGGCAACAGCAAAACTCAAGCTTGGGCAGATACAAAGGACCGCGTGTCTAAGTGTGACCGGAGCTATGTGAACAACACCAACTAGGGCAATGGAGGTGATGCTATGCTTGCCACCTTTGGATATTTATTTACAAGAAGTGGCATTGGCAACTATGGTACGCCTTGAGACTATTGGTATAAAGCCAGAAGTAGGATGTGGGGAGACCAGGCGTCGCCTGTGGCTTGAGGCTACTAACACGATGCCTCTGCTACAGGTTAATGCAGACAGCATTCCCCCGCGATTTGTTTTTGATAAACCCTACTCAATAGACACAAACAGTGGAAATGAGACCTCCGATGAAGGAACGATCAATATTTTCACGGACGGATCAAAGCGAGAAAAAGGAGCAGGCTGTGGAATATATTCGAGACATCTGTGATTTCAACTTAGGTGGACCATGGACAAATGTGTCAACATAGTTCAGACAGAGCTAACGGGCATAACCATAGCCGCGAACGAGATTGCTCGTAGGAACATAACGAACAAAACCATTAAAATCCACACAGTTAGTAGACAATCGTTACTGGCCCTGAAGAATCATAAAATAACTTCACAGTCACTATGGGAATGCCATCAAGCACTTGCGGGTGCAGCCCATACAAACCAAATTATGGTGTGCTGGGTTGAAGGCCATTCGAGATGCCATGGCAATAAAGAAGCTGACGAATTGGCTAGAAAAGCAGCCAGCCTGAACATATTCGGTCCTAGCCCTTCCAGCCTACTACCACTGACAGCAAAGTCACAAATGATGAAAGAGAACACAACAAAAATTCAAAATCCTATGGGATGAAACAACCACCTGCAGACTTGCCAGGGAACTTTAAAATTATCCCAATAAAGATGCAGCAATGACTTACCTGGCGATGCCCAGAGGAAAACTAGGCAATGTCGTGGGAATTTTAACGGGACACTGACAACTTCGGAAGCCCTTATTTAATATGGGATTAAGCGACACACTTCTCTGCAGAGGCAGTGAACAGGAAGACGAGACGGTTCAACATGTTCTCTGTGAATGCCCAGCTGTCTTGTCACTCCGAGAATCCATTCTGGGTGAACGGTGGCCAATTTTAGCCACCTTGAGGGAAATCCCCCTAGGTGCAATCACCCTCTTTTTCAAACGACAGGGATGGTTGGGAGCCTAGGCTGGTGATGTTCCCGGGTAGGATGCACAAAGGGCCCAATGGGGCCTAAGTTCTGTGGTCTCGGCTGCACTCCCAAAAATACAGAATACAGAATTGCTTCCTGTCTGTCCAATATAGAAAGCAGGACATTCGTCGCAAAATATTTTTTAAATACCACTGTTTGCTCCGATGTTAGATTTTTCTTTATTATTGACCAAGAATGACTTCAAGTTTCTTTTATTTGTACAAATTGTTTTAACGTTAATTTTCGATAGTCAAATTTTGCTAATCAAATTAGGCACATAATTTATTGGGAAGTATTTTTGTTCTTCATTAATAGTTTGCGTGGGGTATATTGAATGTAACAGATACTTTATTCGTTTTTTCGCAATGAGCTTGTCGATAAAATTTTCATTGTAACCGTTATTGATGGCTAATAATTTAATTGTATTAACTTCAGTTTGAAAATTTGTTTCCGATAATGGAATCGCGAACAACCTATGTATGAACGAATGAAAAGCACTGAGTTTTATTTTAATGTGTTGGTTACTGTCGCTGTGAATTAAAGCATCTCTGAAGGGTGGTTTTCTATAAATGTTGAAAGTAAGAGAATTCAAATTCCTAGCAATCTGAACGTCTGAGAAATTCAAAGTACCGTTTTCGTTTTCTACTTCTTTTGTAAATTGAATCGAGTTGTAGAAAGTATTTATATATTTAAGGAAATTATCTAACTGCCTATCTGTACCGGTCCAAATACAAAAAATATCATCTACATAACGCCTCCATAATGAAACGTTAGTAATTAAATTATTATCAGCATTGAAAATTTTTTCTTCTAAGTTATTCATGAAAATTTCACTCAACAAAGGCGATAACGGTGATCCCATGGGCAATCCGTCTTCTTGTTTGTATATTATATTATTAAATTTGAAATAACTCTGTTTCAAACATAAGTTTAAGGCAGACATTGTTTCGTTGACTGCTTGAGTTGTTAAATTTGGGTTCATCCCTAGATATCGCTTAACAATATTTTTAACTTCTTGAGTTGGCGTGGAAGGAAATAAGTTGATAACGTCAAATGAAATTAATTAAGCATCTAAAGGAATTTTGATATTCTTAAGATGATTAACTAACTGAACAGAATTTTTAATGCTATACTCCGGATTGAATTGCATTAAGGTGGGTAATTTCTTATTCAAATACTGACATAATTTATACGCAGGAGCGTTAATATAAGATACTATTGGACGCATCGGGCAATCAATTTCATGTATTTTTGGTAAAGTATATAAAACCGCGTTGCGTGGGTTCATGGAAGTTAAGAAAAAGTGTTAATATCTGAAGATAGGATTTTACTATTCTTGAATAATGATTTTATTTCGTTTTGGAATTTTTTAATGGGATCTATTTTAAGTTTTGAGAATTTATCTGTATTAAATAGGATTTCAGATTTTTCAATGTAGGTATTTTTATCTATGATAGTTACAGTATTTCCTTTGTCCGCTTTGCATATAACCAAATTATTATCCTGGATTTCTGATCTCAACTGTTTTATAGTTTTTAATTCTAAATTATTGTTATTTCTGAATTCATATTTATTTATGACGTCCGCGCATATAGTTTTTTCAAAATTCAAATTCTTAATTACAGACGAATTTAAAGCTAATTCAGTGCTGACGGCTAAATGCTTAATATCATTTTTATTATTGAAATGTGGGCAATATTTCAAACCTTTATTTAATAATTTTATTTCATTGTTACTAAATTCGGTATTTGTGAAATTATGGACTCTACTATAAAATTGTTTAACTTGAAGTTTGTCACTCTTAATCCATAATGAAGAGGACTCACGTGATTTAATTAATTCCTTAAGTTAGTTGGATTGTCTTAAGTACTGTTCGTGGCATCTGCTCCTCACTTCCTCTCGTACTGTGTTATCAATCATTTCAAACTCAACGACGTGAGTTCTGAATGCCAATCACTGCGGATGATCTTCAGGTGAAGTCCTAAATTATCCCTTCTCTGATACCACTTTTTGATTTCCATATTCAACCAAACTTTGTATGCTGCTTGTACTGCTGACTTGGATTCATTTGAGGTGTGTCCACAAGTGGTCTTCATATATTTAGGAGTTACATTGTTTTGCAAGCATTCTTTGTTGAACCATAAGTGATTGTTACACGCTTTGAATTCAATTAATACTCTTCTGTATAGAATCGCGAGAAATGCTTTGCTGGCATCTTTAATAACTGAGATTGAATTCTCGCACATCACTTGGTGAAACATCATAAAGAATAAAGTATGAACTTTAAAATAAAAACACTTGGCTTATGTTTCAAAAAATTAAAAATATTTAGATACTGTATTTAGCAGTAACGAAAAGTCGACATGTTTCGAGTTATGAACATCCAGGAAGTGATTGAATTTTATACAATGTTCAGAGAAGCCAGTGGTATTTTTGTTTTGTAAAATTGACTTTTTATGTTCTTCAACACGAATATTTATATTTCTTCCTGTCTGTCCAATATAAAACGCGACGAATGTCCTGCTTTCTATATTGGACAGACAGGAAGGAATATAAATATTCGTGTTGAAGAACATAAAAAGTCAATTTTACAAAAACAAAAATACCACTGGCTTCTCTGAACATTGTATAAAATTCAATCACTTCCTAAATTTCAACAAAACCAAATTGTTACATTCAGGTAACAAAGAAAAACGCCTTGACCTACTTGAAATTCTCGAAATAAGTTCCGCCCATAATAGTCAATTACCCCTTGTGAACGAACAAATTGATTTTCAGGTATCACCTTTGCTTTTGTCTGTTTTATAAATTAGGATGTAATACTCTCCTGTAGTCAGTCTTGATAATGAGTTCATAACTCGAAACATTTCGACTTTTCGTTACTGCTAAATACAGTATCTAAATATTCTTCATTTTGTGAAACTTAAGCCAAGTGTTTTTATTTTGAAGTTTATACTTTAATCAATTAATGTAGAATTACAGAATGTGTAAATTTTTGAATAATCCAGAGGCTCGACTAGCGCGGCTTATTTAACGCACATGTTTACTATGAAAAGTAATAGTTTTATGTAATGTGGGTTGCTTATAGTCCATGATACAACACATCTCTATTGCTAAATGTGCAGTCGCGTAGTTTCTGAAACAGACCATAATTTTCACGCACCTCGGTTTCATGAAGTGTCAACACAAAAATGTTATACAACACTGTGTTACACAGGACTAATATAAGTATATATATATATATATATATATATATATATATATATATATATATATATATATATATATATATATATATATATTTATATATATATATATATATATATATATATATATATATATATATATATATATATATATATATATATATATATATATATATATATATATAGGTATATATATACATATATATATATATATATATATATATATATATATATATAGGTATATATATACATATATATATATATATATATATATATATATATATATATATATATATATATATATATATATATATATATATATATATATATATATATATATATATATATATATATATATATATATATATATATATATATATATATATATATATATATATATATATATATATATATATATATATATATATATATATATATATATATATATATATAATATATATGTACATATATATATATATATATATATATATATATATATATATATATATATATATATATATATATATATATATATATAGGTATATATATACATATACATGGTGTCCCGTAAATAGCACGCCAGAGTGACACTGGAGGTAGATTGGCTTCAGGTCAATCAGATAACATCAACATGACCTTTGTAAAAGTTTTCTGGTTTTCGAGATATTGCCACTTTTATGTTTTTTTCAAAAATCTATACTTTTTGGTCATTTTCTCGCCTGTTTTGAAAATAATATGTTCTAACTCATGGTTTTTTTCTTGTGCTATCATCAATATATGGTTGAGACAATCGACCAATCATTTCATTAAAAACTAGCTCGCTAACCTCAAAAAAAAATCAAGTTGTTTCCATTTAATTTAAATTCCGAAAACCTTAAGTCAAGTTTGACTATTTACTGTGAAAAAATATTGTACCAGACAGAATCAGAAAATGATCTTAAAAACTAATCTATTTAATGCTCTTTCGAAAACGGTATAACATTTGTGGTTTTTTCCTTTCAAAAGTCTAAAAATTCCAATTTTTGTCATTGAAGTCGTGCTACTTGTGGATACACTGCGCATACATTAAATATTTCTTAAGGTTTGACTGAATATTTTCTCAGGCGGTGATCCGATTTGAATAAATTTTTCACCAAATTGTAGCTCCGTTCTTTGGGAAAATGCAAAAGTTATAAGATGATAAAAAAATGAATAAACTCATTGTACAGGGTGTTTGAATAGTGACATATTTTCTTCGTCCATGTTTACATCCTTCTGCGGGCAATATCGGGTAGCTCAGGCAGAAAAAAAATAGACGGTGTTATAATTGCATGTCTTCTGAGTAATTTTTTTTTTCAATCGTCTGTTTATCTTGAGCCACTAGAAAGATATTCATGTTTTTATAACCGCTCACACTTTTCAAACGAAATTTTTTAAAACTTATTCGTTAATTTGCGAAGAAGGCTGTGTATACAAAATCTCTTCACAAGAAGAAACTGTGTTCATTTGGTTTTGTATGTCTTTCCATAATCCAAGCAAGCCTATTCTGAATCTTTTCAAAATTACCGAACTACCTGACTACCAGTTTAGAATGGGTTTTTCCTACTTTACTAATTTGTAATCATCCTTCTATTTACTCTTTCTACACAATTTGTTATTTATTTATTTCTTGTATTCGATATAACGGAGAAACCTATTTATAAGTTAGCATCAAGCATCTGAAGAAGATGAAGTTTCACGGAAACGAGGGTCATTATTTTGCTTTGTGTATATAAATAAATATGTATATTGTTTCTTTAAACCATTGTTTTGATATCTTTATTAATTTACATCATGTATCGGCCCAATCAATTCAAAATAAATAAATAAACAAAGTTGTCACTTTAAATGAAATTTCGTTTGCACAGTAGGAGACACACAAGTTAGCAAAAAAGTTTTAAAAAATTTCGTTCGAAAAGTGTGAGCGGTTATAAAAACATGAATATCTTTCGAGTGGCTCAAGATAAACATACGATTGAAAGAACAAATTACTCAGAATACATGCGATTATAGCATTTTCTGCCTGAGCTACCTGATATTGCCCGCAGAAGGATGCAAACTTGGACGAAGAAAACATGTCGCTATTCAAACACCCTGTAAAATATGTTTATTAATTTTTTCTGATCATCTTGTAACTATTACATTTTTTCAAAAAACGGAGCTACTATTTGTTGAGAAATTTATTCAAATCGGATCACCGCCTGAGAAAATATTCGGTCAAATGTTAGAAAAGATTTAATGTATGCGTTAAATTTACGGCGCAGTGTATTTCGCAAGTAGCACGAATTCAATGACAAAAATTTTTAGACTTTTGAAAGGAAAAAACCACAAATGTTATACCGTTTTCGAAAGAGCACTATAGGCTAGTTTTTAAGATTATTTGATGATTCTGTCTGGTGCAATATTTTTTCACAGTAAATAGTCAAACTTGACTTAAGGTTTTCGGATTTAATTTAAATTGAAACAACTTGATTTTTTTTTGAGGTTAGCGAGCTAGTTTTTATTGAAATGATAGGTCGATTTTCTCAACCATATATTCATGATAGCACAAGAAAAAAAAACCATGGATTAAAACTTATTTATATTCAAAACAGGCGAGAAAATGACCAAAAAGTATATATTTTTGAAAAAAACACGAGAGTGGCAATATCTCGAAAACCCCAGAAAACTTTTACTAAGGTCATGTTGATGTCATCTGATTGACCTGAAGCCAATTTACCTCCAGTGTCACTCTGGCGTGTTATTTACGGGACACCCTATATATATATATATATATATATATATATATATATATATATATATATATATATATATATATATATATATATATCTATATATATATATATATATATATATATATATATATATATATATATTATATATATATATATATATATATATATTATATATATATATATATATATATATATCTATATATAGTATGAAAGGATATCGACCGTACGGTATGAAATAGTAAGGAGGTTTATGGGGTGTGCGGTCTGTTATATATAAAAGAAAACTCTACTTTTCCTAGCTACTCAATATTTTGTCAAACTTTATTGACATCATCAGGAGTCTACTGTGAAGATTGAAAATAAAACAGAAATGACACCAAAATACAAAAACCACAAACAACTTACAGTTTAAGAGTAAAATTCGAATACACAAGGCATCACATCAACATGTTAAACAGTACTGATCATACAATGGGAACAAATCTCCTTAACAACTGGTCTAATTTTTCTCTTTCATTCTCATAGAGATAACACAAATATGTGGTGATTTTTTTAATTCATTTTCAAACTAAATGAACCAAAAAACTTTACGACGACATGTTAACTTTGGCTGTACAATCAGGGTATAAAATAATAAATTTTTTTCTTCTATTTAGCCAATCTTAAAATATTACTGTAAATGCTGCTTAATTGACCTGTTTCGGACTTAAAATTAATAGTGTTCTTATCCTTCTTTATGCAACACATTTCCAGGAATAAACGGTTTCCATAATTAGACTCTGTTTTCAAAACACTGACATTATTATAATCAAAGTTATGGCCTGTTTTTATATAATGATCCACTACAGCACAAGAATTTTTACCCAATCGACAATCACTCCTGTGCTGTGTAATTCTCTGTTTAAGCCACTAGGCAGTTTGTCCAATGTAACAACCCTGACATCCCAAACAAGGTATTATATACTACATTACTCTTGAAATCCACTGGTGTTGGGTCCTTTACATTTGAAAAGAGCATAGAACTCTTAACTAAATTATATTTAGCGATCTTAAGCGCCGGAAAATCCTTGAAGAGAGGTACAACCAAATCTGTCAAACCCCTTACAAAAGGCGTCCGGTTCATCAACCTTAAACAGATTGACATTGAAATCTCCCATACCAAATAAGCTATCAACAGTGGGTAATATATCAGTATATGTAGATTCAAAGTTATTAAAAAAGTCCACGTAGCTGAAATCGAGTGGTCTATATGTAACACCGAAGGCAAACCTCCTGCCCACAAAACTTATTTTGAGCCAAAACTGCTCTATATTCTTACTAGTTTGTATAAAAGAAAATTGTATATGCCGTCTCACATAGAAACCTACACCGCCACCAAGTCCGCCCCTGTCTTGAAATTATAGCTTTCTTCAACCATGTCTCACTTACAGCAATTATGTCAAAATTCCTCGATAAGACATCATTTTTGAAATTTGTAAAGTGAGTAATCAATCGACCCACATTAATGTGCGCAAAGCTAATTAAGTTATCAGAGCTCGTACCTATTAGAAAATTAAAAGCATATCATAGAACAAAAATAAATCAGAGATGATGTTCAAAACCTGAACTTAAATATTGAAACTCACAACTGAAAACTCAAATAAAAATTAAATACAGAAATAAATAACAAGATATGCGTATACGTAAATAATGTAGGTGAGCTCTATAAATCACAATGGGTAACCATCTATGTTCCCCGTCGCAACACTCAGTCAAATAATCAAATAATATAGGTAGTAACCTACCTACACAAAAAAAGAAAGGAAAAAATAGTATAAATGATATAACTCCAAAGTCGAACTGCTATGAATCTACTCTGACACAATTGTTTCTGGCTCATATTTAACAAAATAATCAAACAGCATTTACACCTACATATTAGTTATATATCGTCAATACTAAAGATTTGCCTCCTTTCTCCATCAGCACATATGAAAATCCCACCTCCTCACTACCAGCAATTTCTCACTCCATATTTTTCACTAGCCGATTTATACATGCTCTGTTTTTCTCTGCTCAAAATTTCCGTAAAGACAATGGCACTATCTTCAAGCATTTTCTTGTTGTTAAAATCGCCGTCACGTTTCTATTTATTTACAAACAGAACCGCCACCGGACGAGGTTTTCGGCGATCTTCCGCTCGTCCCAATCGATAACAGAAATCAATATCGTTCTCAGTCAATCCGATATTTAATTTAGTTTTAATCACGTCAACTACCTGTCTCCGTAGATTCTCTGTCTCACCTTCCACTAATCCATTTATAACAATTCCACTCTGTAGGTAGTTACTTTGTTGTTTCTCTATCTCTCTCCTGTTTGACGTGCAGTAATCTTGTAGTTTCTTGAGTTCAATTCTTATGGAATCCAAAGAACTTTGTATTGATTTCTCAAAATTAGCTATCCTATTGAATAACTCACTCTTAATTTAATCACTAGTTGTGTGTCCAGTATCATCCATTCCAATGCTGGTCTTAGACAGGCTAAGGTCTCTTAGTTCTTTGACATTTGTCTTCATTCACTCTTCTATTGTTTCAACCTGTACTTCCAAATCGACTGATTTCACCTCTGTTTTACTATAGAGTCGCGTATTTCGTACAGTCATCTTGAAAAATGTAACTGTTGAACTAATTTCAGAGTTTTATAGAGTATTTCAAATATTTTTCTTGAATATACAAAGCACAAATTTGACTTCTCACATTATCTGCGTCCTTTTTATACAAGGCATTCAGTTGTAACAAATCATTTAATTAATTCTTTACACTTCACTTGAATAAGTTAATTACGTTTGAATAAGTTAATGAATGAATTAAATTGACTTTTAAACGCCACAGAAATGTAGGTTTCATATCTGTGATCAAATCTCTGATAAATCCCAATTTGAAATTGATTACTCCTAATATGAAAATGATTATTCTCATTTAGGTATTGTTTATCCCAATTTGATTTTGTTAATTCTCAATTTGAAAATGATTATTCTCAATAAGAGGTTGTTTATCTCAATTTGATTCTGTTAATTCTCAATTTGAAAATGTTAAGTCCTAATTTGAAGCTGTTAAGGTGTAGTGTCTGAGGTAATTCTAGGATGGTAAACATTTTCGCCTGGAAGATGGTCAATTTTGATTCCAATGAATGGTGTATATATCTTCTTGGTCGTTCTCCGAAAATTCTGAGCGCTTCTCTCAAGAGTTTTATTTTATCCATCTGTGTACTAAAACAATCCTTGTTTTGGTAGTAATGAGTTCTGTGATAACGTAAATGATGGTTTATACAGGTGCTTGGGAGACGTTTGGTCTGATCTCATCTGTAAAACTGGTGATTCCAAAGTTCCTTATGACTTACTGATGCCATTTCATTCATTTGCATATATCACCGAGTGAAGGAGGAGGAGGTCTAAAAGCGTTTTCATCGTTGATGTAGGCGTCGACTTAATTACTCCTGTTATACGGAACAAGCCAGCATATGTATATTACTCAGTCTAAATATTACTCTTTTCTGCAGTGACACTTGGGCTACTATACCAAAGACGCATGAGTTTAGGATGACACTATCACAGTTTCGTATAGTCAGTAGGTACACTATATGTGGTTTGAGCCCCCACTTTTTCCCGTTTAGGCGTCTTATCCCCTAATTTACCACCCTGGTATATTGTTTTTTAACACCTCGACAAATTCAAGGTCTCAACCAATGTAATTTCTTCCTTAAGGTGAATTGAATTATAAGTGTCTCCTGGGGACCGATGTTGAGTGTCTTGACCCTGTTTTCGACAAATTTTAGAACCATCTGCATTCGATCTCTGAATTTTGTGGTAAATTTTTCACGTACTAGGATGACCAAGTCATCAGCGCATCCTAGAACTGTAAAGCCTCGCTGACTAAGTGTTCTTAGTAGCTCATACATAGCAAGAATTCATAGCGTAGGAGATAGAACTCCCCCTTGCGGAAAACCTCCTGCCACCTGAGCTACAACAGTCGTACTTTGTAGGCATGTTGGTCTCGATTAAAGAGTCTGAACTCTTTTATTCAATTCTATGAATACCTTTTCAATTTTCCAATAGTCTACTAATTATTTCATTGTTATTTTTTTTATATGTGTAATTAATTTCTTTGCAACGTACCAATCATCCCTTTTACCTCTCTGATAGGAGTTCTCAGATTTCCGTATCCGGGTTTTAATTATTTGATCGAATAATTCCTGAGCCTGGCACATTCCTAGGTGCTTTCAATCTCTTCTCCAAGATTATGTTCTGGCCTCACGGAATTCTTTGTTGTGTTTCGTTAGATAGTTGTTATCGATCTTCGAATGATCTAATTTTTCGGCCTTGTTAAAGTTTTTCTGACCTGCTTCCTTCTCTATTGTAATAATTATTCTGAAAAAATGATTTCATATACACTTGACTACAACCTAAATTACGGGCTAGTGAATTTTACCTGTATCTGCAGGTTTTTCATTACAACTACTTACTTCACCTACTGTGAGACAATCGTATCCATAAAACATAAAAAAATTAACTTTACTTAATTTTTGTCACATGCTAAGCTATGTTCATGAAAACAATAATTGACCACTTGCCAATTTAAAAAAAATAAATAAAAAATTTCCATTTTCGTGCTAAATGCTCTTTGAAATGAAGGATAATGAACAAAACTAAATAAAAATGGTAAAAATTGAAAGTGACCCAAAATCAGAAACATGATTATTTGTCAGGATTGTATTTTCAGCTATTATAAACAATTAATCACCACTAACAATTTTCAAATTGTACAATAATTATAATTAAACTTTATCTACTTTAATCTACATCCCCGAAGAGTTTTTAATGATTCAAAACTTTTACAATTTTCCAGGTTACAAATAAGCAATGATGACGATGAAAACCACCCTCGCTATGGTCTTGAAAAAATTTTTTTTTTTTTTTTACTCGAGGGACCTACAGTTTAACGCCGGTTCCGAACGGCCAATGGGCTTGTAAACGATGTACATTACCCAACAATTAATCTTTATAATTAGAACCACTAAATTCCGGACATACACAACACCCAAGAGCAAGGTGGGACTCGAACCCACATCCTCGGCTTACAAGCGGTACGCCTTACCGCTGGTCTACCGAGGCCTCATCGTCGTGAAGACGGAATATAAGACGATAGAGGAGATCAGGTTGAAAATAAACGTCCTTCTGAAGGCTTCCGAAGGTTACAAAATATCTGTGCTGTTGAGAGAATAAAGAAAAAATTATTTTTTTAGGATTTGTTGTTAACATTGTTTCCATAAAAAAATAGAAAAATCTGCAGATTTATATATATATATATATATATATATATATATATATATATATATATATATATATTTATATATATAATATATATATATATATATATATATATATATATATATATAATATATATATATATATATATATTTAAATATATAAATATATATATATATATATATATATATATATATATATATTTATATAAAATATATATATATATATATATATATATATATATATATATATATATATATATATATGAAACGAGCTAGATTCTGTAAAAAATGTGGAGAATATTTATCTTTTTTTTCCGTCATATGTTTTGTTACTACGAATAGTATTTGGCTATAAAATAGTCTATGACTTGCAGAAGGAAAAACTGTAATTTCGTCATTAAGTAATTTCTCATATTTTGATTTGTATTCGTGAAATACACTTATAATATAAGTATATTAGTTTCTCTTATCAATTAAACTATATTTTGAATAATAATTTGGTTATAAAAATGCCACTGCAAAATCGCGGGGAACAACGATTGGCGCAACAAAAAACAGATCGTGATGTTGCAATCCATCGAATTAACGATATTTTAACTATTGCCTTAGATGCTGAAAATGTTCCTACTCAGTATACGCCATTCAGGGTACGTTTCTCGAGTTTAGAGTCGAATTATGAAACATTTTAAAATTTTCAATCAAAAATTATAAGTACTTTGAGTCTTAGTCAAGATCCCGGATTAATAGAATTAGAAAACCGAATTAGATTCGAAGTATATAAAAAATATTTTGAAATTAAAACCATCCATTATAATACATTCGAAATTCCCAGATATTTCTTGAATGAATCTAGTCGATCTTTTCACAATCATTCGTCTAAAGCAAAGTTACCTAAAATTTCACTTCTCTCTTTCTGTGGTTATTCAAGCACTTGGCAAAATTTTTATGATTCATTTCCTACTTTAATTGATGAAAATAACGCACTAACAAGAATTGAAAAATTTCTATACCAGCTGTTTATCTGGAGAAGCGGTTGGAACTTTCTGAGATTAAAATTTCCTAGTTTTGTTTGAAGGTGATTAATTGTATTATTATAAATAGCATTTGATAGTTTTATTTGAATATGTTACTTGATACTTGCAAAAGTAACAATTATCTTTACTTACCAAGGAAAGTTGATGATCGTTTGTGTAATCCATAGAATATTTTTACATTTCTCTGTTCCAGTAGTTCTGTGTTTCGTTTAATACTTTAGATTCTATGAAACACAGAATTATTACTGGTTTAGGCAGCAATAAATAGAAACTATTGAAGGAAGTACCCAACTCTGAATACCTAATACAATAAGTTAGAAGCTTTCAATATTCAATCGATTATATTTTAATTCAAAAGCTATACTTTAAATCAAAACGTGATTCGAACCCCAATAAAGACGATTGAAATGGAAAAATTCAGTAATATTAGAGTTGGACAACTATAATTCAACTTAAACCCGTCTTAACCCAGAACCTTTGAAATTTTGAAACGCAAATATGTTTATAAATCGAGCATATTTCTCGTTTGAAATATTTTTATACTTTTCGAAATTCGAAAAAAAATCAAGTTCCACTGTTACTTCAAAAGGAATGAAATTGATTTAATAATTGTATGCCTCGACCAGCTCATATATAGAGGTTATCTGATTTGGAAAAATAGGCCACATAATGGAAAATCATTGATAATTATTCACAACTGTATATTTCTTTCTCAAACATATTTGTAAGTAGTCTATTAGTTAAAAAATAGATAACAATCATTGAAACATACAAGGTGGCAGAAATAAATAAAACTTAAAAGTGTACTACTGTGTATTATTATATTATTATGTATCAAATGATTTTCTCTGAATATCTCTATATGGAATTATGTTCACTTGCTTGTTATGATTTTCATTGTCTATAAGATGGTTATTATTTATTTTCAAATATTAATAATAACAGTAAAGTAAAAGACAAATTGGTAAATATTTAATGATTTCAGGGCATGCAGTTATCATTGCTCAAGAAGAATTATTGTCAGTATAATGAATGTAATTCTATCAACAATAATTGATATGAATCAATGGAAACTCAAATGAACATTTCGATAGAAAATAAAGCAGTTGTTCAACTTGAAGGACTTTCATCAATGAAAAATTACTAAGTTTATTATGAAAATGTCCAATCAAGTTTCTCCTTATGTTGAGCTTCCAATACACAGAAAGTAATTATCGTAGAACCAACTACTATAAAAAAAACATTAAAAGAAAGGGTTTTTAGTGGAGTAATTTGAGCTTCGTCACTAAGCTCGTATTTTTCGCGAAATGCATCGCATCGAGATACATCTAAAAAAATGCGTTCTAATAGTGATCCGAAGTAAAAGCAAAAAAAAATTTATTTTTATGTAAACAAAAATTCAAGAAATTATTATTCAAAATAATATTTGAATAATAGATTATTAAAAAACTTCCCTACTTGATGTCGTTTCTAACAATATGCTACATTGAATTGAATTGGCATATACTTGGTGAAAGTTCATATTCATAACTTTATAAAGAAATTAAAAAAACTAACTTTTTACAAAAAGAATTCTATATAGGACGTACAATTAGAAATTTCAGAACTCGAATACACGAACACCAACGTAGCTATATTGAGCAGAAAACTGACTCTAATTATGCGTGCCATCTTATTCCAGAAAAATATACCTTTAATCATAATTATAAAATAGTACAGTTAGAAAATAGTCTCCACAAAATCAGCTGTAGGGAATCCCTTTACATCCATAAATATAAAAATTCCGG
Organism: Cynegetis impunctata; assembly: GCA_030704885.1. Lineage (NCBI taxonomy): Eukaryota > Metazoa > Arthropoda > Insecta > Coleoptera > Coccinellidae > Cynegetis > Cynegetis impunctata. The sequence continues at coordinate 1,110,601 of JARQZK010002177.1, read as the reverse complement.
AAACCTAGTTAACGACCAGATTGAAGTAAACCCTTCTCCTCTCCTTAATCTGTTCAATGTACCTACTAATAGCTCTGAATGAATTGCTTCTTGTTATTTAGTTTCTCTAGGAACCCCTCTGTTATATTCAATTTTTCGTATAAATAGATTGTTTTCTAATACCATAATATATCACGACAATATTAAGACAACGAACACAAGATTATCCCTGTATGCTGACGATACTGATATAACCAGCACACATAGAAACGTAGAAATAATATGTAAAAGGCTACAAGAAGAGATGAACCAAATCTCGAAATGGTGCGTAAAATGGAAAATAGGAATCAATGGCCAGAAGAGCCAGGCAATCTTATTCCAGAAAAGGATGCAAAACCCAATAGAAAACATAAAGATAGAAAACAACGATATTCGATGGTCTAAGGAAGTTACTTACCTGGGAGTAACTATGGATGCGAGATTAACATGGAGAAAACATGTAAACAAAGCAGTACAAAAGACAAAAGCAGCAATGGCGCAGCTGTATCCACTCATCAATAAGAAGAGCAAGATGACGAACAGAGTCAAGATAGCCCTGATAAGGGCCATAGCCAGACCACAACTGACGTACGGATCAGTAGCGTGGAGATACACTGCAAAAAGCAACATAGACCGGATAGCAAGTACGGAAAATAGATTTATTAGAACAGCATTGGGAGCACCATGGTATGTTCGAAATGAACAAATACATAGAGATATTGAATATGAACCTATCAATGAATTTATGAAGAGAAAAGCGCAATATATATTTACGGCAATAAAAGAGGATCAAAATCAAGAGCTCAGAGAATTGACAAACTACGATCCAGAAGAGGACGCATAAAGAATGAGAGTCTATTACAAAAGACCTAGAGATCAACTGCCCTAATAATTATTTCATTTTCAGGTACTTCCATCCATTAGCTGTACCTAGATTTCTTCGGAAATTTAGGCGAGCAATGAAATTTCTTAAATGCGCCGCAACGCAGAGAGACATACACTTGGGTCTTGAAATATAGACACAAGGAAGAGAACAGGTTCTAATGCTGACCGCAGCACGTGAGTCCTAATCTAAGTGCGAGACTGGAGGTTTAGTAGGCTAACGCCCAGAAACCGAAAGAACAGAGGTGTTTTTAGTGGGTAGGCAATATTGCATATATATATATATATATATATATATATATATATATATATATATATATATATATATATATATATATATATATATATATATATATATCAACTATTGAATCCCACACAGGCCGGGTTAGCAACCGGTATCGCTTTTGAAGTTTTCACCTCGATTTAAAAAAAAAAACCATAATTTAGTACGAGATGAAGTCAATGTTATGACGAAACGCGTTTACTTAATAGATTTTCATTTCAACCTGTGAAAAGTTAGTTTTTTTCATTTCTTTATAAATTTATGAATATGCTACATGTTGATAGAAATAAATATTTCAGCTTAAAATAACGGATATTCCGTCAGAAAGAAGGAAATCGTACGGATTGTGAGAAAAATAATTTCATTCTTATGATCGTTTATTTGAAGAAAAGTTAAACTAATAATATCAATTCAATACGTTTTCTAGTTAAAAATTTTCTTCGAACTGTTCTTCACTGTTCTTAATGCAAGCCCGACAGCACTTTCTTAGTTCAACTGTCACGGTATCTAGTTAATTCTTGAAAAAGGAATTTTTTTCTTTTTTTCGCACACAATGTGAGCTAGAGCTAGGGAGCGGTTAGGTATGAAATTATTGTTAGTAGGTAGTTTAACTTTTGTCCCGATAAACGATCATAAAATCCCATTGTTTCATCTACAGCGGCTCCCATCGAACCAATTGTTCTGTAATCTGGTTTTTTTCTAGGAAGCACGAAACTATAAAGATTTGGGTGAATGTTTCCAACCGCCGCCATTTTTACGTAGATATGTCTTGTTTATTCGTGGTTTTTGAGAATTAACTCTACTCCATAGTTTCTGCAGATTTAGTTAGAGTGTTGACATTTGATAAGTGGACTAAGTTCATGTCGAAATAATATATAATTCATCGTGGGTTTCATTTATTTTCCTGAACCGCGCTGCACTTCGCGGGGAATATTTAGTTCGAATCGCCTCTCGACCTGCTTTGCTATCAGTACGCGATGCGATTAACGAATTCATTTATTTTTTTTCAATAATATAAATTATTTTCCAATTTCCATTTTGATTTGCTATTGAAGTTTCACTTTTCAAACCATAATTTATTACGTTGGAATCACATCTCGCCGCGATGCACTTCACGCGAGAAATATGACCTTTGTGACGGATCTCTGCTAGTCACAAGTTTTTTTTAAAGATTGTTTGGTTCTAAGAAATCGGTTTTTGCTCAACCAAACCCCGCCAAATTGTGTTAAAAGAATGAAAATTCGCACGTGATTGAGTTAATGTTCGGGAAGTTCTCTTTGGAAATATAGTTGTTTTTCATCCGCTGCCATTTCTACGTAGAGATTTCATATTTTTTCGTGGTTTTTGTAGATTTGCTCACCTGCACAGCTTCTTCAAATTGATTTAGTTATAGAGTTCAAATTTAGTACATGTATTAAGTTTTAGTTGAGGTAATATCCTTCGTCTGTTTCAACCGAACTGCACTTCGCGGAGAATAAACCGCTTTAATCACATCTGGACTTGCTTTTATTGATATGCCATACATTTTTACATAAAAATAAATTATTTTTTTGCTTTTTGGAACGAAGGTTCTTACGGCAGGCTTGAAGGAGATAGAGATTTTGCTGCGCGACGAAACTGAAAAATATGTGAGACTTAAAATGTAACGAAAACATATTACGGAAGTGAAGACACACAAGTGAATATTGTATAGGTAATACCTTTCTCTTTCTCCCTCTTTCTTTCCGTTCTCTCATCCCTTCTCTTTCTGATCCCACTCTGCCTCGCTGTTTTGCTTCTATATATCCGAATGACTACAAAATCTCGAGAATTCATATTATTATTATTATTATTATTATTATTATTATTACAAAAGTTGAGAGTTAAGGATAACCTATAAACTCAAAAATATAAACATAAAATTGAAACTAAGAAAGAA
>JARQZK010002177.1:1097500-1102500 GCA_030704885.1 Cynegetis impunctata | reverse complement strand
TTATGAAATTTTGGATACTATTAGGGGTCAAATAGAAATAAGGTTCTCTGATTTGAAAGAACTGCATTTCTTCGACTTACGCAATAAAAATTTGTTAACCGGATTTTCGGCTAATTTTCCAGATAACCTTTTGGAAAATTTATGTCAAAAATACACTTTTTTTGATAAGGTGGCTATAAAAAGTGAACTGTGTGTTGTTTATAATGACAATGAAATTTTGGGGCAAAATGAAAATCATGTGAGGACTATTAAATACCTTTGTGATAATGATTTGAATCAAGATTTACCCCAAGTTTATAAACTCTTATGTCTAATTGTTTCTATCCCGGTGACATCGGCTTCCGTAGAGCGCTCGTTTTCCACTCTTAAGAGAATTAAAACTTATTTACGAAATTCAATGAGCCAGGATCGTTTGAAAAATATTAGTTTGTTGTCTATTGAAAAGGAATTGGTAAAACTTTTGGCGAAAGACAAAAAAATTTATGGGGATATTATAGATCATTTTGCTAACATTAAAGATCGCAGAATACCGCTTATCTTCAAAAATATATAATAACTTTTTATCTGCTCTCTCCAGCTGTTAACAAATTCGTTAAGTAAAAAAAATTTGATGAATATATGAATTGATTAATTGGCTGAGAAGAGTTTTTGTGAATATTGTAAATAGAAGTTGTAGGTCTCAAGGTAGGCACTCGAAAGTGAAAACAAATTAATAGCTTAGGGTGCTTGTTTTACTTTGATTTTCTTTAAACTATAAGGCGGTTGACCTTGAAATCCTAAAAATGTTCGCCTATGGTGTATTTTTTAACACCTCTTGTAGCCTCCTCAAACCAAAACCTCACGAGCCGCCACTGATATATATATATATATATATATATATATATATATATATATATATATATATAAATATATATATATATATATATATAAATATATATATATATATATATAAAATATATATATATATATATATATATATATATATATATATATATATATATATATATATATATATATATATATATATATATATATATATATATATACATATAATATATATATATATATATATATATATATATATATATATATTCATATATAATCACAACATGTTTTTTAGTTGTATTTCGATGCGATGCAAATACGACCTTATTGGTATTGGTATAAAATACGACCTTAAAGACGAAGCTCAAATTATTTCACTGAAAACCCTTTCTTTCAATGTGTTTTGTATAGTAGTTGGTTCTACAATAATAACTTCAACTGTTTTCTGTAACTGGGTATTAGTCATTGTGGAAATAAAAAAATTATTATCAAAAACTTATTTTCTTTAGAAACATTTTGTTAAATATAAATGCAGTCCTATGTTAAAATCGAGGTATTCTATCATAGAATTAAATGACAAAATCATGCCGTCCCAAGTAAAAGAATAGCTATCCCTTACTTCGTACGAACTGTAAATATTTTGTTCCTTTTTAGAATGGATAATTTAAAAAAATATCAACTGTTTTATGAAATACAAAGGTTTTTCATACAAACTATATGGTGAAAGAAAACATTAAGAACATTTATAATAATTAATATGAACTTAAACTTCAAAAGTTTACCAAGTAAGGTTATTTGATTGTAGCTCATTTGTATAATTCAGAAAAATCAGCTTTCTAAGGAAGTTGTGTTAGTGTATTGCAAGTTCAACACAAGAGGATACTTGATTTAACATTGAGTTAACAACTGGTTGTCAATAACATCTGGTAGTTAATTAATTTTTCAATGATGAATGTATAACGTTGAGTACTTCAAGTTCAACACCTGCTTTATTTTATATCGCAATGTTCATTTAGTTTTCCACTGATTCATTTCAATTATTATTGATAGAATTACATTCATTATACTGACAATAATTCTTCTTGAGCAATGATAACTGTATGCCCAGAAATCAACGAATTGCTCCCAATTTTGTCTTTTTTTATAATGTTATTATAAATATTTGAAAATGTGTCCGTGAAGTTAGCACCCACATTTTCGAAAATGAAAGATTTTTTTTTGCTTCCGTTAGTAACTCGTTAGTAACTGATTGTAACATCAAAATTTTCGTTTGTACCTCAAAGAAACTGATAGAAAAACACCGCATTCCGCGGGGTGCTAACTTCACGGGCACCCACTTTTCAATTTTTCGAGGAGAACAAAACACAGTTAGAAAGTCCATCATTAGTAACTATTTGTAACATAAAAATTTTCGTTTGTAACCTTACCCTGAATGAGAAAACGACACCCCTAAAAGGCGAAGCATAGCACCCATATTTTCGAAAATGAAAATTTTTTTTTTGCATCAGTTAGTAACTGGTTAGTAACTATTTGTAACACAAAAATTTTCGTTTGTACCTAACGTATAAACGCTATAGTGGGAAAAATCACGTCCCTTATATGCGAAGTTAGCACCCACATTTCCGAAAATGAAGAAAATTTTTTTCGCATTAGTTAGTAACTCGTTAGTAACTATTTGTAACATCAAAATTTTTGTTTGTTACTTTACCTGAAATGAAAAAAGGAAACCCCCAAAATGCGAAGTTAGCACCCACATTTTCGAAAATGAAGAAAATTTTTTTCGCATTAGTTAGTAACTCGTTAGTTACTATTTGTAACATCAAAATTTTTGTTTGTAACCTAACCTGAAATGGGAAAACGACATCCCCACAATGCGAAGATAGCACCCATATTTTCGAAAATGGGGAAAAATGTTTTCGCATTGGTTAGTAACTGGTTAGTAACTATTTGTCATACAAAAATTTTCCTTTGTACTTAACGTATAAATCCTAAAATGGGAAAATTACCCCCCTAAAATGCGAAGTTAGCACCCACATTTTCGAAAATGAGGAAGATTTTTTTCGCATTGGTTAGTAACTCGTTAGTAACTATTTGTAACATCAAAATTTTTGTTTGTAACCTAACCTGAAATGGAAAAACGACATCCCCAAAATGGAGAAAAATGGTTTCGCATTAGTAACATCAAAATTTTTGTTTGTAACTTAACCTATAATGGGAAAATTACACCACTATGCGAATTTTTGGATCCATATTAGATCCAAAAGTAGTTACATAACTTGTTATTGAGTATTTCGTGTGACATAAAAGTTAACACATCCAAATACTCAGGTACTGACCATCACATTACCTGTAAATAAGTGAATCTATTCTTTCCAATTGAACTATTGGAACTCAAATTCAAATATACATGACTTATCATTATATCCATAGTAATAATGGATTATTAACTAAAATTCAAACATAAGTGAATTATCACTAAACTCTTATTAATAATTTAAACAATGAATTGTTGTATTTTTTTCAGTAATTTCAATGTAATTTTGAGTATACCACCCCTCTTTTATCATCATCGAAAACAAATCTTAGTAAATCTCACATTTCATATTCTAAAATTTTCAGATTTCTTAATAAAATATTTAATCAATAAAAGCTCATTCGAAGGTCTATGATAATAAGTTATTACGCTTAGTTGCTCAAACTTACGAGATCAGCGCTCTTCAAATCCGAAGACCATTTTGTTATGCGCAGTTGATCTGCCTAACTATTATAGTAGAATAGGCATATTAGGGGCGTGATTTTCCCATTATAGTGTTTATACGTTAGGTAAAAACGAAAATTTCTGTGTTAAAAACAGTTACTAACCAGTTACTAACTAATGTAAAAACATTTTCCTCCATTTTCGAAAATATGGGTGCTTACTTCGTTCATTTTGGGAATGTCGTTTTTCCATTTTAGGTTAGGTTACAAACAAAAATTTTGATAATAAAAATAGTAGGTAACTAACGAGTTACTAACTAATGCGAAAAAAATTTTCTTCATTTTTGAAAATGTTGGTGCTAACTTCGCATATAAGGGACGTGATTTTTCCCATTATAGTGTTTATACGTTAGGTACAAACGAAAATTTTTGTGTTACAAATAGTTACTAACCAGTTACTAACTGATGCAAAAAAAAAAAATTTCATTTTCGAAAATATGGGTGCTAACTTCGCATTTTAGAGGTGTCGTTTTCTCATTCAAGGTTAGGTTACAAACGGAAATGTTTATGTTACAAATAGTTACTAATGATGGACTCTCTAACTGTGTTTTGTTCTCCTCGAAAAATTGAAAAGTGGGTGCTCGTGAAGTTAGCACCCCGCGGAATGCGGTGATTTTCTATCAGTTTCCTTGAGGTACAAACGAAAATTTTGATGTTACAATCAGTTACTAACGAAAGCAAAAAAAATATTTTTCATTTTCGAAAATGTGGGTGCTAACTTCACGGACACTTTGAAAATGACTAATAACCATCGTGTAGACAATGTAAATCATAACAAGCAATTGAACATAATTCCATGTAGAGATATTCAGTCATAAAATAATGAAATTTGAAGTTTGCATTAGGTTTTATGTTGCAGCTTTCATGTGGATTTCAAAAAAGCGAAATGCGTAGGTGAGTATTCAATAACAAATCTTTAAAATTGAATCGCAAATTTTTGGTTCTAGAAGAGCTGAGACTCTCAAATGGTGCCAAACGTAACTATGTCAAAAATCGCAAAAACGTTGTTTTGTTTTCGAATTTTGGCGATTATAACCCTAAAGGACTAGTTTTTGAAAATATTTTTCAAGGACGTTTTTATAGTAGAGTAAATTTGCTACAATACAATATGATTTAAGAGTTGTCTCTGTATACAAAATAGATTGAGGAAGCTGTACCCAGAATTATCAAAAATATCGATTTTTCGTTTTTTAGCGTAGTTTGTTGAGTAACTCTTTGTAAACATTGATGCAAAGTTTTATAATGGTGTTTTAATTTAAAAAAAAGTTATAGAGCATTTCCTGGATTATCTCCTACCCTTTGAAAGTAATTTAAGAAGATCTTTGAAAACGAACTGCATCCGTCATAATAAATAACAATATACAATTATATTTTGAACAACTTAGCTATTTGACTGTAACTGTGTCTCTTAAATAGTG
>JARQZK010002177.1:1055000-1092500 GCA_030704885.1 Cynegetis impunctata | reverse complement strand
ATTGTCACACGACATTTTTCAGAAGATTTGTTGACATTTTATAATCAAGAACTGCGAAAAACCATTGGACGTACGAATAGCGGGAACTGATTGAACTATCTATTATTTTCTTAGGAGGAGAAAGTGAAAAAAATTAAAATAAGACCTTCTGGAGCGATAGACCTTCAAGGTGGTTGGCTAAAGCTATTTACTCTTTAAAGATATGTTCGTTGCAGTCCCTGTTCAAAATTAGCGCCAAGGATAAGCGAGCACTTCAGGACGTCTATTTTTTCATTGCGGTTTTATATGTTAAATCATGGTTGTAGTCTGGCGGTCAAGGCACCAAATCAAATTTTTGGCTTTTTGAAGAGGCTTAAGGAATATGCAACTATTGACAAATTCATCCCCAAAGCAGCCCTGAGCAAGTTTAGTCAACATCTTTGGTACTTGTCAGAAGAAATTGCCGTTTTATTACTCTCTGATGATGAAGTTAATGAACAAAGCAAAGGAACATTGTATTGAATTTCCAAAGAGAGAGTTTTTACATGGGATGAAACTGTTGCCTATTTAGATACGAAAAAGGAAGTGTTTCCTTTCTTCAAGGGCAGTTAATAATACTTCTGAAAGAGCTGTAAAACTTATGCAAGATTTTCATGGTTTGATCACTGTAAAGGAAGAGCAAAAGCAATTTTTGCTACGCTGTGTTCAGGAGCATACAAATCTGTATCCAGACTGTAAAAAGGGACCCTCAAAAGAAAATATCCTGCCTGGTCTGTAATTTTATCTTCTTTCAATAAATATTTCATAAAATTTGAATATTTCAATTGATTTAGCTATATAACGGAAAGGGTTGAAAAGATCATTTTTCAAAATCTTCAGAAATCTGTCGGCACGGGTTAACGTTGACGTAGGAAGATGAAATTTTGTATTTAAGTAAGACTGAGTAGTTCAAAAATAAATAGGAGGTATGCACTTCGATATCTAAAAAAACATTTTTTCACACATATAAGGGACACCCCAATATACATATATATATATATATATATATATATATATATATATATATATATATATATATATATATATATATTTATATATATATATATATATATATAAATATATATATATATATATATATATATATATATATATATATATATATATATACATTTTTATATTTATATATGTATATATATATATATATATATATATATATATATATATATATATATATATATATATATATATATATATATATATATATTATATATATAATATATAATATATATATATATATATATATATATATATATATATATATATATATATATATATATATATATATATATATATATATATATTTATATATATATATATATATATGTATATATGTATATATATATATATATATATATATATATATATATATATATATATATATAATATATATATATATATATATATATATATATATATATATATATATAATATATATATATATATATATATATATATATATATATATATATATATATATCTATATATATATATATATATATATATTATATATATATATATATATATTTATATATATATATATATATATATATATATATATATATATATATATATATATATATATATATATATATATATATATATACAGGATGGTCCACCCCATTCGCCTCGATGTTTCTATGAGAAATGGAAAGAGTGGGGAAAAAAATTTAGCACAGTCATATGTAGGTCCACGAGGAGAATATTCCAAAATTATTTTGAAATATACAGGGTGATGCAAGAAAAGGTACATATCAAAGTTATATTTTTTCTCATGAAACACCCTATATTGTTTTATATTTTTAGATACTATAGACTAAATAAGGATAAGTTACTGCTATATTCCCTATACATAGAAATGACCGTTTCTGAGTAATTTTGATAAATTAAAAAATACAGACCATAATTAAACACTTGTTCACACCCTGTAACATGTAACGAGCTGCTCGTTACTGAATTCACTGCTGACCTGAAAGGTTAAAGTTAACTTCCACATAAAAGTTTTATTTCAATATTGTACAGAGTGGTGAAAATAATTGCTTCAAAGTTTAGGCACATTTTTCATGGAATAACTTCTTAATGTTAAATCGAACATCCTCTATAAGATGACATATTTTGACGCCGAGTTAGATTCCCTTTAAAACTATATCAGGGTTCCCTATACCTATCTCTTATGATTTTTATGCAAAAGACGTTTTTATATTCTACTTATGAGTAATTTCTTTATCTTAAAAATGGAACATTTTGTATTGCTTTAAAAGAATGATTGTATTAACAATTATTCTTTTAACAAATGCTCAAAGAGGTGCCTATTATTCTCGATGCATAAGCGAACTCTTTTTTGAAATGGGTGCTGAACCCTTAATATGCATGTTTTGCGGTATGGAATGAAACGCTCTTCTTATTCGAAATCTGAGTTTATGCTTGTGCCTGCATTTTGCTTGAGATACACCGTATTCGCGAAAATTTTATCTCGTTCCTTTAGCGAATCTACGTGTCCCGTAATAAACAGATTTCAATAATTATGGTCTGTATTTTATAATTTATCAAAATAACTCAGATATTCGCTATTTCAAAGTCAAATCATAAAAAATATACAAGTTGACCATGGTCAATTTAATATTCTACATAAAGCGAACAAGGAAAATTCTTCAATAATTTCAAATAGTAAAATTATTCACTGTTGGATTGTAAATGAAGAATTCTCGTCCCGGAATATATACAACTGGCTCCCTTGGAAAGTTGTTTGATAATTTTTCAAACAATTGGAAAATTTTCCTTCTTCACTTTATGTATATTAAATTGACCATTGGTATTGGTATTGGTAGGTTGGATGGTGACCGATGCGCTGCGACCTTATTAGATCTATTGTGCCTCATCTTCTTCTGCTTCTCGATGTGTTCTCGTTTTACAGCAGCCTCTCAAGCCTCAATACCTTCAGGAATTTGAGGATTTTAAGGGGGTCTATTCGTGGTATTTCTTCTACAGTCAGCTAATATGATCCCAGTGTGTTCAGACTTTCATGGTGCACAGCATAGCACTCCATCAGTATATGTGATGGCACTGTTTCTCTTATATTGCTGAATGTCCAGTCTGTCAGGAATAAAATTGATGACCTTACCATATTTATGGAAGCGCAGGCTATGCCAACATTTATTTTGTTGACGAAGCATTGGCAGTTCATCAATGAACCTTGTTATATTCCACACTATGCTGTGGTCGCAAAGAGCTGCAGAAATCAATTTAAGAATGGTGGAACCATGATTCTTATGAATGAGAAAATGATTGACTGCCTTGGGCCTGTTGCAATCGATAAATATGACTCTCTAATTGTTGAAAAGGAGTTTGAGTTCTCTCTTGTTCATATGTGTAAGAATAGTGTATTTGTCATTTGCCTTTATAGGGCACCAACTTCCGATGTAGATGTTTTCTTGGTGAGATTGGAAACTCTTCTATCTAAATTACCAATTAATGCCCATATTTTGCTAGCTGGCGATTTGAACGTGAACTATGCTGAAAGTTCTTCAGATACGCAGAATTTAAGGAACTTGTTGTCGTCCTTCAATCTCATAATGCATGTCAATCAGCCTACACGTATCACTAAACAATCCGCTACAATAATCGACTATGTATGCTCAAACTTAGATGAGCGGAGTATTACCTGTTGTACTATTTCTGCTGGCCTCTCGGATCATGAAGCGGTACTTTTTAAAACCAATTTCAACCTCAAACAGCATGTGAAAAATTATAGATATGGTAGAATATATAGTGCAAAAAATTATAAAAAATTGAATGAGAAATGCCTGTTGACACCATGGGACCTTGTTATAGAGTCTGACGAACCCGTCAATTTGTTCCATAATTACTTGACAACTTTATTTGAGGCTTGTTTTCCATTGAGAAAATTGAAAATTAAAAAAAAAAAAACCTGGATAGCAAAAGGAATAAAGATATCTGCCCAGAACTTGAGGTATCTCCATACCTTGGCAAAGCATATGCGTAGCGAGTTTCTGTCGTCATATTTCAGTTGCTACAGGCGTATTTACAGACAGGTAATCAAAAATGCAAAAGAAGTATATTACAAAAAGAGAATAAATCGTTCTCGAAACAGAACAAGAGAAAACTGGTTGATAATAAATGAACTAAGAGGTAAAATCAACTGATTACCGCGAAGTATTGATATCGATCCTGACATCTTGAACAACTTCTACTGTACAATAGGTCATAAACTTACATCTAGCTTGAATTCGCAGATGGACCCTTTTGACTAGGTATCTAATGAATGCAGGCATTATAGACAACTTCAATTTTGAGGACACTGACATAATTGAGCTTAAAGAAGTTCTCAAGGAAATAACTAATAAAAGCTCATCAGGTATAGATGGATTATCAGTCAAAATATTTCAGAATCTGCCCAATTTTGTTCTTCTCGTTCTAGTGGATGCGATTAATATATCTTTCAGAACAGGACAGTTCCCATCCTGCCTGAAACAAGCAGTTGTGATTCGTCTCCATAAGGGCTGTGAACCCAACGAACCCGCAAATTATCGGCCGATTTCCCTTTTGTCGACATTATCAAAAAAAAAATAAAAAAATTAGTAAAAAGAAGAATGATGAAACATCTCACAGATAATAATATAATAAACCATTCTCAGTTTGGATTCCAAAGCGGAAAAAATACAAATGATATTTTCTCTCTACTAGAGAATACATATATAACACTGAATGATGGAGAGGCAGCTGCAGCAGTATTCTGCGATTTCTCAAAAGCGTTTGATTGTGTTAGCCATGAATTACTGCTGCGAAAGCTGGAGTTCTATGGCTATAGAAATTCCTCATTGAACTGGTTTCGCATATACCTATCAGAAAGGAGTCAGATGGTTAAAATCAAAGAGAGGCACTCTGGCAGAGGCGAGGTTTCAATGGGCGTACCGTTGGGGTCAGTCTTGGGCCCAATCCTGTTTCTTTTGTATGTGAACGACCTGGCCACTATTCGCATTCAGGGAACATTCACCATTTTTGCGGATGATACTACTATTTTATGGCATCGAGGGGACATAGATCGTTTGAGAGAGGAAATTGCTCTTGATCTTGGGATAATAAAGCAATGGTGTGACTCCAATTTGCTTTGCTTCAACTTGAGCAAAACAAATTTGATCTCTTTCAAGTTCAATTTTGATAATCTACTCCTGGAAAATCAAATAATTACAAATAGACCAAAAACTAAGTTCCCTGGTATGCATATAGAAAACAAACTGAAGTTTGATGAACATGTTTTGGACTTAAATAGAAAGATATCCTCTGGTTGCTTTGCAGTTAGAGTTGTTTCCAGGGAACTGAATTTGGCTTCGGCTAGGATGGTATATTTCTCCTTAGTTGAGTTCCACTTGAGGTATGGCATTGCATTTTGGGGATTATGCAGTATTCATTTGTTCAACTCAGTATTTGTGTTACAAAAAAGAGCTATTCGTTACCTGTGTGGGGCTCAGTTCCGTGATCACTGCAGACCGCTTTTCATTAACCTGGAAATTTTGACTCTATCTTGTTTATTCATACTTGAGACTGTATGCCTGATTCACAAAAAACATTCTACCTCAACTTTATGTATAAATGAAATCAGAAGGTATGAAATAAGAAACCAATCCAGTATTCCCTTACCTATACCAAAGTCTAGCCTAACTAGAAATTCTATAATGTATGAAAGCAAAAAAATGTATAACCATCTTCCACTAACTTACAGAAATATACCTTGCCCAAAGAAGTTCAGAAAAAAAGTGAAAAATACACTTTCACGGAGAGCTTACTACAATTTGCAAGAATATTTCAGTGACTTACTCTAGTCGTTTTGATTTTGTCCTTCAGGTGTACTGTATCATATCATATATCATATATTTATTTAAATTTTATGTAATTGTGACAATGGGATATTGTGTTTTATTTTATTTTATCAATATCCTATATTTTAGTTTCAATTTTATATCTGTGATATATTTTAATCTTTTTTAAGTTTCGACAATGTGATATCGTGTGAATATTGTGTTATTTGTTTCTTTACTTTACTCCTATAAATTACATATTGTATTATTTGCCATGCTTTGTCAATAAGATTATTATCTTCGACAATAAAGTATATTTTTGATTGATTGATTGATTTGATATGATGGGGTGTTTCTGGACGTTCCTTGCAGAATCTGCAGGTGCTGTCTTCCTCTAAACCTAGCTTCCGTAGGTGTTCTTTGAGTCTGCAATGCCCCGTAAGAAATCCTGTGATTGTCTTTAGACTAATTTTGCTGTGGTTAATCAGTGTCTTCGATCTTGCTCGGTTGAACTTTCCGAGGAGATCTTTGGCCTGCCTCTGTCCTGGAAGTCTTTGCCAGTATGTTGCTCCCATTGCTTCTTCAGCTTCATTGAGTTCTTCTTGGAAGTAAGGTTTTCCAAGTCCGCAGAAAGACTCTGACCCGATTAGTGGAGTTGACTCACCCTTTCGTGCCAAGGAGTCTGCTTGTTCATTAGCCTTCACTCCGACGTGCCCCGGCACCCAGCGGAGGATCACTTTGGTGTTCCGGCCCAGATCATTAAGTTTATCTAGGCATTCACAAACCATCTTCGAGTTGATGTTATCAGAGCTCAACGCTTTGATGGCTGCTTGGCTATCGGAGAGGATCGCAATTTCCTTGTTCCGGTATTTCCTATCGAGGTTGAACTGAATGCACCTTTCTATGGCGTGAATTTTCGCTTGAAAAATACTGGGGAACTGGCCCATGGGTTCTGAGTGTTTGGTACGAGGCCCAAAGTTTCCTGCTCCAGTTCCTTCGGGAGTTTTAGACCTGTCCGTATACCACATCATGGTATTCTTCTCCAGTGCTCGAATGGATTCTATGCTCCATTCCTTAAATTGACCATGGTCAACTTGTATATTTTTCATGATTTGATTACTAATTATTTATATGAAAAATATATTTATCTGGAGATCAATGGTGTGAATATAGGAAGTTCCATTTCCAACGTTATAGCTCAATTAGTTTTAGAATTTGGAAGAAAGTATGTATATCTCATATATAAAAATGATATATGTATATACTGTGATAGTTGATTTGAATTATTATTGAAAATTATAATATTGGTTTGTCTTCATCATTACATACGAATGTAAGATTGCCGAAAATTACAGGGGATTCAATTATGAATTTTTAAACTTACAATCCTTTAAGTACATGTATCTCTTGAATCAATCACTTAAGACCCCAGGTGTGCTAGTTAGTTGGAATTGTTTCATCGGGAGGAACACAGAGTGGTACAAATATACAGGTTGTCCCATTAATAATTTTGAATGCGACGTCACATGACCAAAAATAAATACCTCATTGGGTAACACAATAACAAGAAAAGATGCAACATTTGCTCTTATTTACACCCCCAAAATTATAATTGTGTACTACTGCCCAATTCTGATATATTACTTGTCTTAATCGTCGTGGGACACCCTGTATGTATATTTCCATGATATATTATTTTTGAATAAGCCAATAGAATCCGTGAATTTTGTATAGTTACTGCGTATTGATAAGTGAATATACTCTTGACGACGTAATATAATCGTTTTGGCGTTTCGCCTCCTGTCAAAATGTAAATGTTTTCATATTGACTATTTTTTTCGTCCAAAGAAATTAATAATTAAGTTTGGTGAAGTTTGGCCTAATTTTTCAATATTCAACGCTTTGGTTATAGTTCTGGAGGTGTTGTTTATTCGTTATATTAATCTTAGCAAATACCAACCAGGCAAACGAAAATAATCGTTATACTGACCTCGTAATTCGTCGTATTTTTTCAAAAAATGTTTCGCAAAATACGTCTCGTGACTCGAAAGAATAATGGATTATTTTCGATGCTCTTGTGATATTATAACTGAGAATATTTTTACTTTCAAAAGATATGTTGATGACTACTTCAGAAGATAGAATTGATAATATTATAAAATTTCGATAATTTCAATGAAAAGTTAAAATTTGCCCTATAAAAAGAAAAGCAACTCATCGAATTTTCTTGATATTACTCTTATACATAGGAACAATGATATTTTAACAAAATGAAATAAACATTTATTTTTTCACTAAGAACATTAAATTTCAAGAGTAATCTTAATTTTTTTTTGAAAAAAGTTGAATTATTTGATATGTTCACAAAGCCCTCAAACTATCTTCACCATAAAGACATGAACAATTACATGTCCATTCATTACTGATATGAAATAACTAACCCCATACAACTTACAAAGAAGATAAAGGAAGATATAGATTGTATAAAATTTACAAAAATTATAAGTACCAAGTGCTTTATATAGATCCTAACGCCCGATGGGCGTTAGGATCTAGTAAGGCATGTGGTGCATACAATATTTTATTTTTCACGAAAGAATTATTTTATTATAATAAAAAATCGATTTTAAAATCGGTTCGTTACTCCTATACTTTCCATTTTCCTTCTCACATTAGGCATGTCATTTGTTGATATTTTGACATTTATGAATATTTTTGTCATCATATTTAGTGAATGTTATTGCTGCTTTCTTTGTGTAATCTTATAGAAATAATGGAAATGAAAATGAATTTACCCAAAAATGTCATAGAAAATGCAGCCAAAGCTGCGGATAATTAATTGCCGGAGAAATCCAGAGTCGTATACGACAAGGCTCATGAAGTATTTAATCAATAAAAAATGCTTCATTTCTCCTCGTAAAATAAGCGGGCGTAATGGCCTAAGGCATAATGAGTGTGTTTATAGCAACCGTATCCAAGGTAAAATAAACATATAATATACAAGTGAAAAATAAACATAATTACCAGTAACGAAAAGTCGACATGTTTCCAGTTATGAACTCATTATCAAGACTGACTACAAGAGAGTGTTACATCCTAATTTATAAAACAGACAAAAGCAAAGGTGATACTTGAAAATCAATTTGTTCGTTAACAAGGGGTAATTGACTATTATGGGCGGAACTTATTTCGAGAATTTCAAGAAGGTCAAGGCGCCTTCCTTTGTTACCTGAATGCAACAATTTGGTTTCGTTGAAATCCAGGAAGTGATTGAATTTTATACAATGTTTAGAGAAGCCAGTGGTATTTTTGTTTCGTAAAATTGACTTTTTATGTTCTTCAACACGAATATTTATATTCCTTCCTGTCTGTCCAATATAGAAAGCAGGACATTCGTCGCAAAATATTTTGTAAACACCACTGTTTTCTCCGATGTTAGATTTTTCTTTATTATTGACCAAGAATGACTTCAAGTTTCTTGAATTTGTAAAAATTGTTTAAACGTTATTTTTCGATAGTCTGTTACAAATTTTGCTACTCAAATTAGGCACATAATTTATTGAGAAGTATTTTTGTTCTTCATTAATAGTTTGCGTGGGGTATATTGAATGCAACATATACTTTATTTGTTTCTCCCAATGAGCTTGTCGATAAGACTTTCATTGTAACCGTTATTGGTGGTTAATAATTTAATTGTATTAACTTCAGTTTGAAAATTTGTTTCCGATAATGGAATCGTGAACAACCTATGTATGAACGGTGTTTACAAAATATTTTGCGACGGATGTTCTGCTTTCTATATTGGACAGACAGGAAGGAGTATAATTATTCGTGTTGAAGAACATAAAAAGTCATTTTTTCGAAACAAAAATACCACCGGCTTCTCTGAACATTGTACAGAATTCAATCACTTCCTGGATTTCAACAAAACCAAATTGTTACATTCAGGTAACAAAGGAAAGCGCCTTGACCTTCTTGAAATTCTCGAAATAAGTTTCGCCCGTAATAGTCAATTACCCCTTGTGAACGAACAAATTGATTTTCAGGTATCACCTTTGCTTTTGTCTGTTTAAAAAATTAGGATGTAATACTCTCTTGTAGTCAGTCTTGATAATGACTTCATAACTCGAAACATGTCGACTTTTCGTTACTGCTAAATACAGTATCTAAGTATTTTTTATATTGTGAAATATAAGCCAAGTGTTTTTCATTTCAAAGTTTATACTTTACTCTTTATGATGTTTCACCAAGTGATATATACCGGGTTTAAATGAGTGATAGGCCAACCCTATAACTTTTTAATGGGTTCTTCGATTTTATTGAAATTTGGGTGGTTTATACAGACATAATTTTGAATTTTTTCACATCTTATAAAAGTAATGGAAATGAGAATGAACTTACCCAAAAATATCATAGAAAATGCAGTCAAAGCTGCGAATAATTCATTGCCGGAGAAATCTAGAGTCGTATACGATAAGGATTATGAAGTATTTAATCGATGTAAGTTGCTTCAGTTGATCTCGTACAATGAGCGGGCGTTATGATCCATAATGCCCGCTCATAACAACCTAGGGCATAATAAGTGTATTTATAGCAACCGTATCTAAGGCAAAATCAACAAATAATATACAAGTGAAATATAAAATATATTTTTCTACTCCTTATTCGGTGAGTACTCCATTATCAAACTGATTTGGGGGAGGTAAGTACATTTTACCTCCCTAGGGAGGTAAGTAAATACTTACCTTCCTCTGGGAAATAATAATTTTTTTTCAATTAAGCTTTAGTGGTTCCAAGAATATACAAAAAGAGTGATTTTACATAAACTACAACATTTATGCTAAAAAAACTTTTTATTTTAAATTAATATTTATAGTACAATTTTATAAATCACAGTTTGAAAAAGTTGGGGACTTGAGGGTCTTTGACTTCTCTACAAAGTACGCCAGCATAGAGTTTTCGGTAACTTTTTCTTTGCTTACCATACAGCACCAAGCCTTGAAATCCTTGTAGCACCATTCGTAGCGTTCCTTTGATTTCATAGGTAATAAAGCAGCACAAGTTGCATCAGCAACTGCATCTACATCCATTATGACAATTTTTAAATTGACACTGACAAAACTTTTGTTTGATTGGGAATCTCATAACAACCATTTCATAACCAGTTGTGTCAAGGGACACTAGGCTTTTGTAGATCTGTCATTCATACAGGTTATTTCAATTGAATTGCTCAAATTATAGAATAAAAAAAATATTTTTTTTCAATTCAGGAGAAGTGGAATAGAAAAAATATAATACAAAACTCGGCAGTATTCTTGACCAGTCTCGGACTATTTTGCCAGCCCTCGCTGACGCTCGGGCGCAAACTACGTCCTCGACTGGTAAGTATCACTTGCCTCCCTTGTAGTGTAAATAACTATTTTTCACTCCCTGTATTGTAAGCAACTTATTTTGACACTGCTTTGACAAACGTAAGTGAACAAGGTATTGGTTGCTCTTAACGACAGGATATAAATCAACTTACATCCCTAGGGAAATAATAATCGAAAATTATTATAAGTAACTTTAATTTTTGATTTCATCAACATTTTACAAAAATCCGGACAAATATCTGGTGATGTTAATTGAAATGAATATTAATGATATCATTATAACAATTATTAACATTATTAACAAAGTTCGGAAACACGTTTTCCGTTTCTTCTCGATGTGTATTACATTTTCTGACTCCACAGATCCTTCATTTCTGTCACTGTTGAAGCAGTGCAAGCGACTTCTGGCTGGGTATTATTGTATAAAATTTTGTTCGCTACTTCCTTTTTATTGTTGAGGCTCTCAGCTACTTAACTTTTCGCAATATTAGCGGATTTCCATCCACCATGTCGCTTGATAGCTAATACATCAACTCCAGTATTTGCTAATAAAGTTGCCGACGTTCTTCTGAAAGAGTGTCCAGTATACTTACATTTTGAACTTCTCAAACTTTAGAAATTTCGCAATTTTACTTGGAATTCACGAAAACGTGTTTTTTCCGACAGGCTGGTTTAAGCACTTTCCGTTTTGATATCGCATAAAGAAGCGCGGATTAATAGTCGTCATGTGGGATCTTGTATCAATGTACTTTTGAATTATTTTGAGATGACAAACCTGAGTTTCGTCACTTTTTGTCACTGTGAATGTACGTGCCATTCCATTTTTGGAGTCAGGAATGGTCACAATTATGACTTCTTGACTTATTTTAACATTGTCCATTTTCATTTGACAGAGTTCATTACAACAGATGCCCCAGCAACTCCCATTACCATTACGACCTTCATCAATATAGTTATTAACGTAACAAGGCCGAAATGTAACAAATAACGGATGAGGTTGGATATTGTAATCGGAGGCGCAGCCGAGGATTATAACTAACCGAATCCGTTATTTGCGTATCGGCCGTGTGTCGTTAAAAAATTTTCGTAATCCCGTTGAAAGATTATATTTTGATTCCGAAGAAAGAAAAAACCCCGTACCTCGCAATTCTAAAGAAAAATCCCAACGTCGTGCACTCTGTTGTAATGGAACAGTTTGACAGTTTTATAAACAACGTCAGTTTTTTGTGTTCTTAAGTTCGCTTTAACGACGACCATGGATGAAATTGAGGAACAAAATCAAATTCCTTTAGAAATATTGAGAGAATCATGCGCAGTGCAGCGAGTGTTGATTAACTGCCGAAAATAAGTTAAGAGCGATATCAAAAAGAATATGAAAATTTAGAAAGTGGCGTAAAAGCAAGAATGTAAAGGTGGTTAATGAAGATGTATTGTTAGCCTATGCGAAATGAAAATCAGAGGTTTCTTCTCCTAACTCGATGTGGACCAAGATTTCAATGTTGTTATTGTAAGCAGAATGATGTTTTGAAATAAATATTTGAACAAGTGATTTCTCAACAGCCGCCGGCCGTTATAAAATTATAACGGCCGGCGGCCGTTAACACTGACTTTTCAATTGTCATCTGAATACCGTTAAATCAAAATAACAGTATGGAATTACGAAAAGTATATATCATCGGGGGCTTCAAGCATGAACTTACTCACATCCTTCCTGTTAAACACTTTCGATATTTTGGGTCTATAACCATCATTTTTTCTCTTCAAAAATGCTCGAAGTTATGGACACTTTGAAATATCTATATTTTCCTCTACAAAAAGGGTGGACTTCAACATCGAATATTCACACCATAAGTTTGATGGGGATTTCAACGAAGCACTTTTCTTGTGGAAATACGCCAATAATAAGGTTTCTGAGACTGCATTAGCCGTCTTGCTTTGGCACCAATTCTTGAAGGATTTACATGCTGCTTCATACTGTTTTTTCGACTTTTCCGGTAGTAGAAATGAACAAGCAATAATCGCTGATTCTTCTATATCTGAAACATACATTTTGTACACACAGAATCAAACAATTCGACTTCTTCGAATTTTTCGCTACGAACTCTCAACTTGACGTTGTTAATAAAATAAAAACTGCTTATGTTGCTCTAGCAACGGATGGCGGATGCGATAATTTGAGAATGCTATGGAAAATAATGATAATGTAAATCTAAAAATATATCAAGCATTTTCTTGTAAACAATACAGCGAGGAGAAAAAAATGTTATATACTATATGGAATGTAAGTACATCAATCAGTCTCGAACTTTTTTGGCAGCCCTCGCTGTCGCTCGGGCGCAAACTCGACCTTGACTGGTAAATGTTACTTACATCCCTTATAGTATAAATAACTGTTTATTTCCTTATATTCCACAATTACCTGATGAAATATCACATATTTCAAACCCACATAATATCAAAGCAGCTCACACTGCACAAAATCAGATAACAAAAATCTATTCTAAATTCAATAGTAAAACACACCATTTGAGAATATCTCATGTAGTTCATAGTATAACTTGCAAAAATTTTGATGATTCACATAACAAACAGACTTCCCAAAATTTAGAGGAATGATTAAAAGCACTCGAAAGTGGAAAAACACAAACAACAGCAATAATAATACAAAGAAAGGTAATATTTTTTTTTTAAATCAATAGGCAGATTGCCTGAATGGCCTTGACCTGTGCGATCAGCCAACAATTTTTTAAATTTTAATTCTCCTTAGGTCTTATCGAGGATAGAAAACACAAAGTAAACAACGATCCTCACAGTTTTAAACCTAAAGCATTAATAAAATCAAATAGGACTTCATAGACATTCATGTTTTCAAGTGACATGAGGAAACTAAGGTTGTAAAGTTGATGAAATTTCAAAATTTTATTCAGATTTGAATATAGGACTTTTCTATGATGGTGATAATTGCTGCATACTAACAACAAATGATCAATTGTACCTATTTCGCCACAATCTCATAAAGGAGATTCGTTAATACCTATATTGTTCAAATAAGAAGGACATAAAGCGTGGCAAGTCCTCATTCGAGTGATAATACTAATAAATTTTTTTCGATTTTTCAAATTCCTAAACCATGGAGTGGATGCCGGAAACGGTTGGTTAAGTTTATAATATCTTCCTCTAGAATTCTCTTGATATTCATGTTTCCAAAGATTGTAGACATTTTTCTGGAAAATTAGGAAGAAGTCAGAATGATGACATCTCGTAAGTTGTACTTCATTCTTTGAAGCTTCTTTTGCAGCTAAATCAACTTTCTCGTTTGCCGAAATTCCTACATGAGCTTTTACCCACATAAATTGAACATGAATATGATTTTGAATGAGAAAATTTGAAGACGTTAGAATTTTTTTTATGTATATATGAGAAGGAACTATCTAAAGAAAAATTCTTCAATGAAAGGAGGGTGGATTGACTATCGGATAGAATGAGTATTAATTTCAACTTTAGTTGCACCAATGCCAGGAAATTTAAGAGATGTTGCATGTTCGAAAAAATTGAACTAAGGTCATAAATGATAGAACTGATATAGAACAATATTAGTTGAATCTTCATTATGGTAATGTAGTTACAAGGAAGTTTGAATACCCACTGTATTTCTTTCACACATTATTATTAATTCCATTAATTATTTCAAATTCTTTTTAGTTTCGGGAATGGATGAAAACCTTCTGCCTTCAATTTTCAACATAACGAATGTGGAGACTTGCCCCATTGGTCATTTGTATTGTAAACTCATTGTGAAGTTGAAACCACGAGATGAAAAGACACCACCAGAAGTATGGAAAGTAATAGAAAAGGTAAGAAAATTTTCCATTCTGTTATTGTACATTCTTCAGAAATATTGTTTTTATTGCGTTGACAATTGAGGTCTTTAGTGCATCTTTTCGTATGACACATTTTAGTGTATTTCAATTTCTGTGATATAAATCTTTGATGCAGAAGTGACCTTAGATTTAGTGAAAACGTTCACATATGCGTTATATATCTTATTCAAAAATTGGATTGATTAAATTAAATTATCGATGGAAAAAAATCGATAGAAAATTATTGAGCAAGCACATCAAGTGAATTTATAGAACATCTAATGGAGAACTGAAAATTATTGTTGCCGAATCACAGTAATTAAAAATTTTTTTTTAACACAACTAAGTTTAATTAATCTGCATTCCCTGATATCTGCATGATATCTTTTCCGTAAAAGACCAATTTCGTATTGCCCATAATAAACAAACAAATTGTCCCTTCAATTCTGTTAATAAAGCTGGTAATGAATGGGTCTAATGACACGACTTATAATTGGGTATTTTGTATGATTACGTTGAAAAACAAACGTATTTAAGTCTTAGTATTCAAGTCTTAGCATTCAAGTTTCAAATTGTTAATCGATCACGAATTGAATGCCAAATAAAATTTCTGACACGACAATAATCTTACATGTGTTTTAGCCCGGTCAATTTAGACATAAAAATATTGGTCAAATAACAAAAATTCCCAGAGAGCCAAATATTGCTGGAGAACTGGGCTTTACCATTACAAATGAATTTTTAAAAGTCCCCATCGATCCTGTGTGTGCTAAAAAAGTTATTCCGGGTCAAAGGTCAAAATTTGAGGTATTTTGCAATTTTCTCGAAAACGGTAAGTTTAATCGAAAAATAATTTCCACCTAAAGTTGTAGACCTTAAAATTCTCTACAAAAATGGTCTTGATGACTTTTTTCCTAAGAGTTACCATTCCTGAGATATCGCGATTCTAAGAGTCACATTATACATGATATGCACATATAAGCCACGTATATACATAATCAGGCACTCAAGACGAGTATAAATCTATTGCTTCTGGAGTTGTTGGTGAGGACAAGATTAATTGCCATAAAGCTCGTGAAGTTGGGATTGCTTCCATGTCTATAATGGCAGGTGAAACATTTAGTAATATAAAATTAAAACGCTCTAAAAAAGTACTCTCTCTTTAAGCTGTGAGTAGCACCATGAAAATTCACGAAGAAGAAGTAGCTATAGACCCTGTATTATTATTTCAACGCATGAGTATCACTTAAGTTTTTGAGGATGACATTGAAAAATTTTTTGAGTATGAATTTACCCCTTAACCTTTATTACTCTTCGATGCATTTGGAATGCGTAAAACAACAAAGTCAGCAATTTACGATTGCTTTCAATCAGTCAAACGCTACTTACATTATTGATGGAGGATGGAGGACAGAAAAGAATATTAAAGCTGCTGAACAACGTCGTCGAACTACAAAAACATCATCAGGTTCCGAGATTATCTTTGATGAATTTATGACAGTTCCAGCTAATCAACAACAATTTTTTGCTAATATTAATAATGAATCTCGTCATTTCCATGTTAAGTGACAAATTAACAGCTGCGAATATTTCAGTGAAACAAGCTCAAAATGACGCAGATGTCCTCATAATTTAAACAGCAATAAAAATTTAATGCAATAAACACAATTGTAGTAAGTGAAGATGTTGATTTGTTAGTACTACTTACTGCTAGGACTGCAATGGGTAAAATTATTTATATTCTGAAACCTGGGCTCAACAGCGAACAGAAACTTATTCTTCAAAAAGTGTATCTGCTTAAAATACCTATCTAAAGAAATCATAACAATAGTTAACCCATAAATCAATAGCAATATCATAGATAATAATCAGTATCAATAATAAGGTAATATCTAGAACTTGAAGGGTATTGTTCCCTTAAATTATTCTAAAATTGTCTTGATATTTAGTGGAGTAGGCCTACAGGTAAAAAAAAGCGCCGATTACACTACCTCACAGGTGGCGTGGAAATGTGTGCATATCATGTATAATGCGACTCTTAGAATCGCGATATCTCAGGAACGGTAAATCTAAGGAAAAAATTTGGTTACCATTTTTGTAGAGAATTATAAGATCTACAACTTTGGTTTGAGGTCATTTTTCGATAAAACTTACCGTTTTCGAGAAAAATCCAGAAAACCTCAAATTTTGACCTTTGACCCTGAATAACTTTTTTAGCACACATAGGATCGGTGTGAACTTTCAAAACTTTATTTGTAATGGTAAGCCTCAGCTCTCCACCAATATTTGGCTCTCTGGGAATTTTTGTTATTTCAAATGTCTATATTGACCGGGCTATTTCACCAGAATTGAAGAAAGAATAGCATCAGCTGTTTCATACAGACGTGAATAGAAATTGAAACTGGACTATCGAATATTTTAATGAAAATGGAAGAATTGATATGTGGCTGAAATGTTTGTATTGGGATCTTACATGAAGGCGGAGCTTAGGTGATAACGTCAAAACATGGCGTCTCAAAACCAACTTTCAACACGAGTTATATGAGAGATTGGAAAGTTTTTCGAGTTTTTCCTATAACAGTGTTGATTTCGAGTGAAAGTGTGAAGCTTTATGTAGGTGAAAATTCACTCCAGCGAAAATACAGAGAAGTTGATAGGATGGAAAGATCCAAATTTATAATACAATATGGGGACCTTGCATCGACAACTCTACTGCTTTTTGTTTATCTATTTTAATTTGATTTAATTTGATTTGTAAAATACCTAGTCTAAATCATCTATAGGTAGTTGTTTATGTGATATGAAACTTTTTTATGTAGGAAATCTATAATAGGCCAGATAGGATGGGCAATTATCAATGAACATATTTCAAAACTTTTTATTGATGATTCTTTATCCAACGAAAATTTTTTTTATCATTCGACATTTAATTATTTCTGAATGAAGTTTGGGCAAAATATATTCAAAATTTCACATTCACAGAAATTCACATTCACAGAAATCATAATATTTCATAATATCAAATGAGTTTTTTATAATAAAACACCATCAACCATAATACAACTGAAGATGTATTAATAATGAATATACGAAAAAAAACTTTATCATTCCGTGTGTATTCTCATTATAACTAATTTCAATCTAATAAGCATCATATACATAAATTTGTTACCTAATTTTCCATGAATTTGTGAACTAATATCGGAGAAGACATATTCACCGTAACACATATAACTGTTAAAATTTCTTCTAATAATACCAATAAATTTCCAGGCAACACAGATCCATTAATTTCAAATGTTTTGGCTGCAGCATCTGGAATTTTCATTAATGAAGGAAACTGATCTAAGTTTCAATCATAGGACTTAATCACCTGGAAGAATGTAATTTTCTTTTGTAAAATGCAAAGAACACGCTGTCGTTCTCGGAGTTGTGTAATTCTTTTTCAGATTGATTTTCCATACTTTCGATGAATCAATCTTTTCCTTTTCTCCAAAATGATTTTCTCTCAATAGGTACAAAATATTTGTTTGGCAAAAGAAACCGATAAAAGGTAATATTTGCATTTGTATATGCTTTAGAATTACAGTTTTCCACGCAACAACACTCGCTAGCCTTGCTGATTATACGTTTTTCAAAATAAACACTTTCCATTATTCACCTTTTGCGGCCTCATTCGTAAGAAATCAAAAACTTGTCCTGCAATTGCATATGTTTACGTATATGACCTTCAGAGTTCGCCAGCTGACATGTCAGATCCCAATAGAAAACGTGAAACTATCTGTTATGAATAAAAATAAAAATATTTTGTTGACACCTTTTTCAAATAAGCTGTTTTTCAGTTAAAAGCAAAACCGTATAACTACAAACGCGATATCATATATCGTACAGTTTGTATTCGAAACAACGAATTGATAAGAGAATACAATGAATACATCAACAACGGATTGGTTGGATGGGTGGATCAATCATATTGTTATGAAAGAACATCTTCTAGAGAACTAAGTTCTCATGATAAATATTTTGGGTAAGTTTCTATTCAAATTGAGTTAGGTCCCTCTCAAGGATTTAACTTACCTTAGCTGTACCTACAAGAACTGTATATTTGCTTAAAAGCGATTTAACATTTGAGTGTTTCAATATTAATTACTTAGGATCTCCTAGAGAGACACAAAAATGTAACAATGAGACCAACTCTCTACTACAGAACAAAGCTTAAGAGATCTGATGTGGTTTGAGATGACTCTGTTCTACACCGAAAGTTTTCTCTTTAATCTCCACAGCCATTTTTAGATTAATTTTTTGCGTCCTATCTGTTGAATGAACATATCTTCCTTTCTATAGGTAGCTCTCTCATCGATTCTTCATACAGTACTTGTTGCTACAAGAACTTTATATTTCACAGAAGGTGATTTAAAATTCAAGACTTCCTTAAAAACTTTCGGAAAGACTCAAATATTAAGCAACAAGATCAACACAGAGTTCAGTGATGTAAGGGATCAAATTCAGGAAATGTTAAGGCCAACTGTATTCACCAAGCTCTGTAATAAACAAAGGTACTCGAGTTAATAAACACAGCCAACACGACCTATTTTTTGGAAAGAAGTTCCTTACGGTAGGCTTGGAGGAGATAGGGATTTTGCTGCGGGACCAAACTGAAAAATATGCGACACTAAAAGTGTGACGGAAGTATACTGACGAAAGTAGACTGACGCTTCACGCTGACTGACGAAAGTCACGCTTCTAGTTAACACAAGCAAATATTGTATACCTTTCTCTTTTCCCCTCTTCCTTTCCGTTCTCTTATCCCTTCTCTTTCTGATCCCACTTCGCCACGTCAATCGTCAATGCATTATAAATGTACTCATTAATTCATGTACAAGCAACTCGGAAACGTCAGATGTGAAACATCGAAATATTTGTGTATAACTTATATGTATGAAATAACCGATTACGACAGGAATCAAGTATGGTATAATGAAAATGAAAAAATAAAGCTTTACAAATTTGTTCCCTAAAATGATGACAACGTATTGTAGGTTTATATTCAATTATATAGCGTGGGATACGTTATCCTCTCGTTATAAACACCCTTGCGTCTAAATTTCATATTGCGTTGACGACCGAGTGGTCTAAGTACTGAACGCTGGTGTTCCGTATTTCTGGGTTCGATTCCCAGAGGTGACTCCTGGCTTTTTTCATTTTTTCATTTTACAATCTCGTAAGAGCTCTTAGCCCCACATTTCAATATCAATTATTTCATCTTGGATTAGTATAAGTTATCACTTCTGTCGTGCGCCCCGACACGCACATGTTTCGTTTTCGCAAATTGTGGTCCTTCTACATTTTTCGAAGGAACTTCGTTCCTACGTGGTGTCCCGTGACACCGTTTTCTTGTTTGTCTCTGCTTCCAATTACCGTATTTCAAATTGAAAGTTTCTCAAAAATTGTATTGAAATATTCAATACTAGTTTCTTGGAATCTTCTGGATAAACTAAAGGTTTACGCGCACTTGTCGGAAGCGTCGCCAGACGAAGCGTCATTTAGCTGATGTCCGCGCACTTGGCCGAAGCGTCGCGTCACTTCCCGAACTGCTCGGCAAGAATTTCATTTATTTGAGCATTTGAAACAACGCAGTACGTTGTCTTGTGAGGTACGATGAGCGGTTCGTCAGAAGAGGATCTTCTTGTATTGAGTTTAATTGTCACTATGGAAGAAGAAGAAAAAACGAGAAAAAATGCTGGGTTCCCAATATAAACCAAAATATAGACAGTCACGGTTAATTTCATCATTTATTTAATGATCTTATACAAGATGAAGAATTTCCAAATATTTCTGTATGTCAGAGGGAAAGGTTTTTGAACTACAAACTGAAAAATAAGACAAGAATCAAGAAATATTTGAATCTTCTCGACGCCTGTCACCGCGCATTGAGGCGAAGCGTCAAGAGAAATGACTCCTAGTTGGTCCGAAGAGAATTCGCGCGTCGACTGACGCGCCTCTTCGGTTTGCCACGCCGTAGTGCGCGCGCGCCATTGAAACTAATGTAAACTTCTCGGGCGAAGAATCCACAATTTTCTTCGCGACGCTTCCGTTCGCGACGCTTCCGATAAGTGCGCGTATACCTTGAGAGATGTACCAACAAGGCAAATTCATGAAATTATGAGCTGTCTGAATTAACTGCGTTCAACCAGCTCTGTTATAAAAAGTACTTGAGTTTAAACAAACACATACGACAATTCGTTTATTTTTGCTCTATGCTTCGAATTAGTGTGAGTCAAATTAAGATTCTGAGGTTGATGGTCAAACGGTGCACACGCTTAACCTCTGAATCCCATGATTTAGAGGTTAAATCAAACACGTGTGTGATAATATATGTTAGTAGTGAAATTGTGAAATTAAATGTGAAATAAGTAATAATAGTGAATTGTATACTTTGGTAGAGACATGGAATAGTTGCAGAATGCAGCTATTGTCCAGACGCTTGTTACGAGCATCTCTACTGTAACACTTGAGCCTGACCACATGGCCTAAGTTTCCGGGTCATAGAAATTTGATTAGAAGAAGAAGAAGGAGTCAAATTAAACGCGACTTACGAGCATTCATCCGCGCTGCATCAGAATCTCAATTTGAAGGATCTATGGAAAAAGGCTTTAGAGATGTGATGTGGTTCAAGATGTCTCCGCCATGCTTCGAAAGTTTTCTCTTTTACCTTTACAGCCATTTCATTGAAGACAACTTTTCCAGATAAATTTTTTCTTTAGCATGAAATGTGTTCAACTTTCAATATTGCGCAAACACATTGGCTGAGACGTTGTTCTAAGAAAGGTGCTATTCTTCATTCATTCATTCGAAAAAAAATCATGAATCATCAATAAAATTAAACGGCAAGATGAATACTTATGAGGATAGTATACAGATCTACAAGAATTTACTTCTTTCAAAATAGAAATGGGACCAAGCACTCAAAAGAGCTAGATAACAATTTAGAAGTTTATGATAAGTGATAATTACCTCCATGTGCGGCTTTGCGCTGTCCGCCAAAACTTTTTCAGAAAATCGGAAAATCCTAATGGAACCGAAATAATTAGCACCACTGAAATAACTTTTATGAATTAACGTGGCCTTTACTTAGTTAAAACCCATAACAATATTATTAGAAAACTACATGTTTGTTTTTGAAGGTTATAATATTTGAATCTACGACGCGGCATTTCACCACACGGTGGCTTCTTCGGATTTTATCAACTCGATACATCCAAATATCAAATTCACAACGGAGATGGAACAGAATAACTCGATTAATTTTTTATATCTCTCTATAAGTACCTAAATCTAACAATAAACATGATTTTCTCAATTTTTCATAAGCCGTCCCATACAGATACTAATTGACCGGTGTCAATTGTAACAAAATTTACTTAATAAATTTTTAAAAATTAATAGCACTTTTTGAAAAGATTATTTCACTTCTATAAGATTATTTAGTAGTCAGCTATTGCGTTCAAAAATTAAAACTCACAACAATGATGTTATTATCAAGTTAATGGATTTTCCAGGATTCTTCGACAACTGTTATAACTGACGCAGACTTGGTGTCAATTGTAACAAGTGTGGTGTCAATTGTAACAGTCATGGATAGTTACAGGATATTCAAGGAAGTTTCAAAAATAAATTTATTTTTTACACAGAGTTATAAAAATAGTATTGCATAAAAATTTAAAGGATAAGAATATACAGAAAACTAAAAGAAAAAGAATATAATGAAAACTAAAAGAATAAGAATATAATGATTTCATTATCCTTCAGAATCAGAATTACAGTTTGTGCAAACATAAAATAGACTTTTGTCAGTTTAGTGTAAATGTGCCCTTTTTTTGCACCTCCTACATTGCAACCAATTTTCTGTGCTCATTGAATAGGATTCAGAACACATCAAACATATAGTGTCATCATCTGAAGAATCGGAGGAGTAATTTTGCACGGTCTTTTTCTTCATCGCTTTCACTCTTTCACGTCTCTTTTCATTAGTTGACGATTTTCCAGTTATTTTTGGTGTCATCTTGGCCAATTTTGCGTTTTACTGCTCAGTTTTTTTTCGAATTTCGTCCTTCAATTAAGAGCTTTTCTGGTGTGTCGGTCAATATTGCAGTTTTTTGTTTCATTCGTTCACCTTTTCTAGATTTTGAGTGATCTGCTTTTGGTAAAGGTTTAAGGATCTCAGGTGAAACTTCAGCCGGTAGTGATTGTGAAGAAGTAGAACTACTGCTTGTCGGTGGTCCTAGTTGTAACGAAGAAGTGGAAAATCTGGTTGTCAATGGTTCTAGTTGTGTTGAGATAGTAGAGTTTCTGGCTGTTGAAATCTCGTGGTTGTAGTGAAGTTGAAAAGAGAAAAATATTTCATCAGAAAAGTAAATACAGGTGTCAATTGTAACACGTTACAATCGACACCGTAGCACGTGTTACAATCGACACTTTACAACCATGATTTATGTTGATTACATTTCTATATTTTTTATGTGAAGCAGTGAACAAATAGCCCCTGATGAATAAAGCTAAAACTATAATGAAGCCAACCCTTACCTTGAAATATGGTCACTATAAAGACTTTAAGCTTGAAAAAACAATTTGTGGCACCTCGGATATTCACTTTCACAGCGTTTTATAAACATTCGTCTACTAAACGGCCGGCGTTAACGTAAAGGTCAAACTAACTGAATGACATACTACCGACTAGCTCTCTGCTCTATTTGTCACTCGTGTTTCACTAAAATTCATAGAGATGTCGTTGTTATCGGCCATGTTACTTTCGACACCTGTTACAATTGACACCGGTCTCCCCTACAACACATAATACTTCAGTTCATCTTTTCCAACATACAATTGCAGCTTATAATAGTATGGTCCACCGTCTACTTAACATTTGATGTCACAAGCAAACTTCGATAAAGAATTGAACATCATTAAACAGATTGGTAACATATTGCATATAATACAAAATTTATTGACAATATTGTAAATTAAAAGAATTTCAATTTAGCAATCAAACAAGTTTTTTCGCTATCCAACGATGTTGAAAATAAATACAGTATATTAACTCATATCGGCAACCCTAGAGAAAAACAAACATAAGTTCTTTCATATTATAATTTCAATATCGCTTACCGTACAAACAATTCATTAGGCCAATTTATAAAAAATAATAAATTAAAAACGGATAAACTCTTACAATCGGGTGTCTATAAATTATCATGTGGTGATTGTAACAAAATGTAACACATAGAAATTTCGAAAAAAGAATTGAAGAAAATGAGCGCTGCTTCGTAAACAATAAAAGAGATTCTAACTATTCCAATCATTTGCTAGATGAAAAAAATTAATTTAATGAAGATTTCCATGTTTTACATAGAGAGAATAGAAAAGTGAAATTAAACTTTTGGGAAGCCTCAGAAATTAACAGATATAAGAATTCTGATCTGTTACTGGACGAATAAATTGACGTTCATTCTCCACTCCTAAATATATTTAATACCTGATGTAGTTTGAGCGAGATTTCTGGAAGGATTACCTAGCCTCCAGCCTAATTTAATTTGTTGTAATCGTTTTTCCTTAGATACTAAATATTTTATGTAAAACAAAGATACCATATATCTCATAGAGACAAATATAATAACCGTTAGAATCAAACATTTGTTTTTCTAATAATATTTAAAATAGCTATGTTGAATTATTTTATCAATGCTTGCATCTTGAATTTCATATGTCTACCGATTTTACAAAATGTTCACCAAATTCAGAATGCGTCCGTGCTGTACTGTACATAATAAACATTCGGGCTAACCATTTGTATAAAGTCTTTCTCGAAAAAAATACTTGTGCGTCAAATATTTTATTCTGTTACTTCATAAATGAAATATGTGCCTGAAACTTGTTGAACCACTTACTGAAGTAAGGAATGTAACAATTGGAGAAAAACGAAGAAAGTCAACTGAAGCTAAGAGAGCCTTGATAGTCCAATGCTAGTTTCATTTTCATTTTTGCATAAGTATATATATATATATATACATATATAATATATATATATATATATATATATATATATATATATATATATATATATATATATATATATATATATATATATATATATATATATATATATATATATATATATATATATATATATATATATATATATATATATATATATATATATATATATATATATATATATATATATTATATATATTATATATATATATATATATATATACATATATATGTACATACATATATATGTATGTACATATATATATATATACATATATATATATATACATACATATATATATATATATCTATATATATATATATATATATATATATATATATATGAAAAACTTGGTTCTCGGGATGAACCGCGTAAAAGATTTGAAAAATCTCGACGTTTCGGCTCCTTTTGCGAAGCCATCTTCAGGAGAATTACAAGGGAAAATAATTCAGATACGTGGCCTCAATCTGCCTACTCCACGAATCGAATTAGGAGGAATCGGAAATAATACGATTGCGTGGTCTCAAACTGCCTACTCCACCAACCGTACTGCTTCCTGTCAACTCTGAAGTCTCAACCTGCCTACTCTTCAGAGTCAACTGACGGGCCGATCGTCGCGTGGCCGTATTTATAGGGATTGGGGGCGGGTACTCTATTGACGTAGTATTGACGTCAATGGGGTATTCACGCACGGTATCAGTGCGGGATGCACTCCGATTGGGTGTGACACGGCGACCACTGAGAAGCGGCTTCCATGCTGATGGGAGTCTGTGACTGTCATCTCTGGTGTTCAAACAATTTGGACGTTTTTCTATTTCTACAGCTTCACGAAATATTCGGGATTTGAATGATCGGACGGGAGCAATAGTTCTTGTATTGGGGAAATCGATAATGTGGCCTGTTTGGGTGTGATGTTGGGAAAGGGCGTTGGTGATATCTGAATGTCTTACTGAAAGTGAATGTTCTTTGGCACGGACCTGAATTCGTCGGTTCGTTTGTCCTATATAAGAACGAGGACAATTGGAACAGGGAATCTCATAAACACCGTGATTTTCGTTAGGAATTTTATCCTTGACGGATCTGATTAGATGGGAGAGTTTTTGTTGGGTGGTGAATATTGTTTTGATGTTTGTGTTTTTGAGAGATCTTGCGATCTTATCTGTTACTCCTTTGATGTAAGGAAGGAATAATTTAGGTGTAGATTCTTGGTCAGTGGGATTGGAACGTGGTACAGGTGGGGTGATGTTTGTGTGTTTGCGTATGTTCTTGTTGATTTGATATGTGTTGTAACCGTTCTGTAATAATATATGTTTTAGAGTCTTGAGTTCTGATTCACGGTGTTCGTCGTCAGATAGTCGAATGGAGCGGTAGATTAGAGTATTAACTACAGAGTTAAGTTAAGAGGGATGGTGGTGAGACTGGGCGTTCAGATAACGGTTTGTATGGGTGGGTTTACGATAAACTGAATAGGAGAAGCCTTGGGATGGAAGTTTTTTGACCATGACATCGAGGAATGGCAGAGACCCATCGTTTTTCACTTCCATTGTGAATTGGATACTTGGATGTATGCCATTCAAATGATTCAAGAAGTGGAGCAACGAGTCTCCGCCATGGGGCCAGATCGCAAAGACATCGTCTACATAACGTAGCCAGCATGATGGTTTAAGGTCGAATGACGAGAGAGCTTGGGTTTCGAAATGTTCCATGAAAATGTTGGCTATGACGGGGGAGAGAGGGGATCCCATTGGGGCTCCCTTAATTTGTCTGAAGAAATTGCCTTGAAAGATAAAGTAAGTGTTGGCCATGCAATGTTTGATCAGGGATAGGTTGTCTTGGGATATTTCATGTTTCGTGTCTAGGATGGAAAGTGTTTCTTCGATGGGGATATTTGTAAATAAGGAGACAATATCAAAACTAACAAGGAGATCAGATGGGGTAATATCAATACTTTTTAGGAGTTCTATGAAGTGAAAAGAGTTTTTTACGTATGACTGGGTTTGTTCGGCAAGGGGTTGAAGGGTTTTGGCGAGATATTTCGCAAGAGGATGTGTTGGACAATTGTAAGCGCTGACAATGGGTCGAAGTGGAATATTAGGCTTGTGAACTTTGGGTAGACCATAAATTCGAGGAGTTCTTGAAGATTTTTCTCTTGGGATTAGAGACTTTCTTTTATTTCAGGTGGCAGATTCGATTGGTTGATACGAGATTTTGTGGTTTTCTCCAGGTATGTTGTCGGGTCATGAGGGATACGCTTATAGTCGGGGGTGTCAAGAAGATTGGACATTTTATCGAGGTAAGAAGAAGTGTTAAGAATGACAGTGACATTGCCTTTATCGGCTGGGAGGACGACTATATTTTGGTCATTGTAAAGTTCTTTGAGAGATTGCCTCTCAGAAAAAGTGAGGTTGGGACGGGGTGGCCGACTTGTACGAAGAATTTTGGCGATGTCATGCCTGGCAGTTTCTGCTTGATCTGTTGGTAGATGGGAAATTGCTTCTTCTGTTTGGGAGATGATAGTTTCTATGGGGATGGATTTTGGTGTGATGGAATAGTTGAAGCCTTTCGAGAGTGCTTTTGTTGCGATCTCGGAAATTAGGGTGTCAGAATAATTGTGAACAATGGAGGAGTTATAAGATGAAGATGATTTTTGTGGTTTTTGGGAATTGATGAGTTTGGCTAGTTTATTTTTCTGGGTTAAGGTCTTTTGGTCGGAAAGATGTTGTGCCTTGGAGTTGGATAGGCGATCAAAAGTATCCCATAGGATTGGATGGATGTGGAAAGAGTGAAGGTGATGGAAAGTTTTGAGAAGTAGTTCGTTAGTGTGATTTAGGTTGCATCTTGTAGTGTGAATGGAATCTCTAAGGAGGGCAAAACTTGTTCTATTGAGAATTCGGGTTATGGAAGGGGATTTTGTATGATGTTTGAGCTGTAGAAATTTGGGAACGACACGATGGTCACGACATGATTTCAGAAAGGTGAGGTCACAGAGGAGTCGATGTTTTCGGGATAAAAGGGAAGAATAGGATTTTGTGATTGAAAGAAATTCCTCTCCGTAGAGGCGTATAAAATGTTCAGAAAGATTTCCGCGGTCGAAAGTATTTGAAAAACTTGGTTCTCGGGATGAACCGCGTAAAAGATTTGAAAAATCTCGACGTTTCGGCTCCTTTTGCGAAGCCATCTTCAGGAGAATTACAAGGGAAAATAATTCAGATACGTGGCCTCAATCTGCCTACTCCACGAATCGAATTAGGAGGAATCGGAAATAATACGATTGCGTGGTCTCAAACTGCCTACTCCACCAACCGTACTGCTTCCTGTCAACTCTGAAGTCTCAACCTGCCTACTCTTCAGAGTCAACTGACGGGCCGATCGTCGCGTGGCCGTATTTATAGGGATTGGGGGCGGGTACTCTATTGACGTAGTATTGACGTCAATGGGGTATTCACGCACGGTATCAGTGCGGGATGCACTCCGATTGGGTGTGACACGGCGACCACTGAGAAGCGGCTTCCTTGCTGTTGGGCGTCTGTGTCTGTCATCTCGGGTGTTAAAACAATTTGGACGTTTTTCTATTTCTACAGCTTCACGAAATATTCGGGATTTGAATGATCGGACGGGAGCAATAGTTCTTGTATTGGGGAAATCGATAATGTGGCCTGTTTGGGTGTGATGTTGGGAAAGGGCGTTGGTGATATCTGAATGTCTTACTGAAAGTGAATGTTCTTTGGCACGGACCTGAATTCGTCGGTTCGTTTGTCCTATATAAGAACGAGGACAATTGGAACAGGGAATCTCATAAACACCGTGATTTTCGTTAGGAATTTTATCCTTGACGGATCTGATTAGATGGGAGAGTTTTTGTTGGGTGGTGAATATTGTTTTGATGTTTGTGTTTTTGAGAGATCTTGCGATCTTATCTGTTACTCCTTTGATGTAAGGAAGGAATAATTTAGGTGTAGATTCTTGGTCAGTGGGATTGGAACGTGGTACAGGTGGGGTGATGTTTGTGTGTTTGCGTATGTTCTCCTCGAATTTATGGTCTACCCAAAGTTCACAAGCCTAATATTCCACTTCGACCCATTGTCAGCGCTTACAATTGTCCAACACATCCTCTTGCGAAATATCTCGCCAAAACCCTTCAACCCCTTGCCGAACAAACCCAGTCATACGTAAAAAACTCTTTTCACTCCATAGAACTCCTAAAAAGTATTGATATTACCCCATCTGATCTCCTTGTTAGTTTTGATATTGTCTCCTTATTTACAAATATCCCCATCGAAGAAACACTTTCCATCCTAGACACGAAACATGAAATATCCCAAGACAACCTATCCCTGATCAAACATTGCATGGCCAACACTTACTTTATCTTTCAAGGCAATTTCTTCAGACAAATTAAGGGAGCCCCAATGGGATCCCCTCTCTCCCCCGTCATAGCCAACATTTTCATGGAATATTTCGAAACCCAAGCTCTCTCGTCATTCGACCTTAAACCATCATGCTGGCTACGTTATGTAGACGATGTCTTTGCGATCTGGCCCCATGGCGGAGACTCGTTGCTCCACTTCTTGAATCATTTGAATGGCATACATCCAAGTATCCAATTCACAATGGAAGTGGAAAACGATGGGTCTCTGCCATTCCTCGATGTCATGGTCAAAAAACTCCTATCCCAAAGCTTCTACTATTCTGTTTATCGTAACTCCCCCCATACAAACGTTATCTGAACGCCCAGTCTCACCACCATCCCTCTCAACTTAACTCTGTAGTTAATACTCTAATCTAACCGCTCCATTCGACTATCTGACGACGAACACCGTGAATCAGAACTCAAGACTCTAAAACATATATTATTACAGAACGGTTACAACACATATCAAATCAACAAGAACATACGCAAAACACACAAACATCACCCCACCTGTACCACGTTCCAATCCCACTGACCAAGAATCTACACCTAAATTATTCCTTCCTTACATCAAAGGAGTAACAGATAAGATCGCAAGATCTCTCAAAAACACAAACATCAAAACAATATTCACCACCCAACAAAAACTCTCCCATCTAATCAGATCCGTCAAGGATAAAATTCCTAACGAAAATCACGGTGTTTATGAGATTCCCTGTTCCAATTGTCCTCGTTCTTATATAGGACAAACGAACCGACGAATTCAGGTCCGTGCCAAAGAACATTCACTTTCAGTAAGACATTCAGATATCACCAACGCCCTTTCCCAACATCACACCCAAACAGGCCACATTATCGATTTCCCCAATACAAGAACTATTGCTCCCGTCCGATCATTCAAATCCCGAATATTTCGTGAAGCTGTAGAAATAGAAAAACGTCCAAATTGTTTGAACACCAGAGATGACAGTCACAGACTCCCATCAGCATGGAAGCCGCTTCTCAGTGGTCGCCGTGTCACACCCAATCGGAGTGCATCCCGCACTGATACAGTAGGCAGTTTGAGACCACGCAATCGTATTATTTCCGATTCCTCCTAATTCGATTCGTGGAGTAGGCAGATTGAGGCCACGTATCTGAATTATTTTCCCTTGTAATTCTCCTGAAGATGGCCTCGCAAAAGGAGCCGAAACGTCGAGATTTTTCAAATCTTTTACGCGGTTCATCCCGAGAACCAAGTTTTTCAAATACTTTCGCGCGCGGAAATCTTTCTGGACATATATATATATATATATATATATATATATATATATATATATATATATATATATATATATATATATATATATATATATATATATATACAAGTAGAGCAGAATTATCGGTATAGCCCGCTTATAGGGATGCAGCCGTTGACACGTGTTTCGGACTCTTTGGTCCTCATCAGAACGGCGTAGCCAAGCATTGGATTGAAAACTTGGAGATGAAAATAGCACAACAAAACGAAATCCCCTGCCACGGAAGACAATCACACATTTGTGGCTTATTGTTTGAACTCTCCGGTTTGGGAGATTTGGTCAAACTTTGCCACGGAGGCGATTAATGCCATCCGCGAGATCTCAGAACCGAGTAAATAAACAATAATAAAGAAATTAGTCGCGGGAAAATATTAAACAAGTAGAGCAGAATTATCGGTATAGCCCGCTTATAGGGATGCAGCCGTTGACACGTGTTTCGGACTCTTTGGTCCTCATCAGAAACGGCGTAGCCAAGCATTGGATTGAAAACTTGGAGATGAAAAATAGCACAACAAAACGAAATCCCCTACCACGGAAGACAATCACACATTTGTGGCTTATTGTTTGAACTCTCCGGTTTGGGAGATTTGGTCAAACTTTGCCACGGAGGCGATTAATGCCATCCGCGAGATCTCAGAACCGAGTAAATAAACAATAAATAAAGAAATTAGT
Source organism: Cynegetis impunctata (assembly GCA_030704885.1). NCBI lineage: Eukaryota > Metazoa > Arthropoda > Insecta > Coleoptera > Coccinellidae > Cynegetis > Cynegetis impunctata. The sequence continues at coordinate 1,060,984 of JARQZK010002177.1, read as the reverse complement.
CGCGGGAAAAAATATTAAACAAGTAGAGCAGAATTATCGGTATAGCCCGCTTATAGGGATGCAGCCGTTGACACGTGTTTCGGACTCTTTGGTCCTCATCAGAACGGCGTAGCCAAGCATTGGATTGAAAAACTTGGAGATGAAAATAGCACAACAAAAACGAAATCCCCTGCCACGGAAGACAATCACACATTTGTGGCTTATTGTTTGAACTCTCCGGATTGGGAGATTTGGTCAAACTTTGCCACGCAGGGGTTTTCGTTTTGTTGTGATTTTTTCATCTCCAAGTTTTCAATCAAATGCTTTGCTACGCCTTTCTGTTGAGGTTCACAGAGTCCGAAACAAGAGTCACAGTCTGCCTCCTACTAAGCGGGCTAGACCGATAATTCTGCTCTACTTGTTTAATATTTTTCCCGCGACTAATTTCTTTATTATTGTTTATTTACTCGGTTCTGAGATCTCGCGGATGGCATTAATCGCCTCCGTGGCAAAGTTTGACCAAATCTCCCAAACCGGAGAGTTCAAACAATAAGCCACAAATGTGTGATTGTCTTCCGTGGCAGGGGATTTCGTTTTGTTGTGCTATTTTCATCTCCAAGTTTTCAATCCAATGCTTGGCTACGCCGTTCTGATGATGACCAAAGAGTCCGAAACACGTGTCAACGGCTGCATCCCTATAAGCGGGCTATACCGATAATTCTGCTCTACTTGTTTAATATTTTCCCGCGACTAATTTCTTTATTATTGTATATATATATATATATATATATATATATATATAAATAGAATATATATATATATATATATATATATATATATATATATATATATATATATATATATCTTTATATATATATATAAATATATATATATATATATATGCCGTGAAAACCACCACCCATTTCCACAAATAGATAATTTTCAAAATCATGCACAAAATTACCGAAAGGAACCAAACTTACTTACTTAGAATCATTAGAAATTCTTAAACTCAATAATAATGCAAAAGATATCTTGCTGAACGACCAGATTGACTTGATATATTCTCCTATATTTTAGTGTATTTTAAACAATAATGACTTTTCTAAGAACATTGTATTGTACCAATTTGTGAAATTCACTCGATTAGCCCTTCTTGAAATATGTTCCTCTTGTCTATTTAGGTACCTGCAATAATCCTTTCCCACCGTAAAGCGCAAATCTATAATTATTCTGTACTCAGTTCTTAACTCAATCTGCCCGATGATGGTCTAGTGACCGAAATTGCAATCGCAGTGTTATATTTTCAAAAAATATTTTGTGATAATAAACGTAAGTAAATTCAAATTTAGTTTTGTTAATCATGTTTAAATTATCACGTAAGTAACGACGGATTCCATCAACTATTATATATATATATATATATATATATATATATATATATATATATATAATATATATATATATATATATATATATATATATAAATATATATATATATATATATATATATATATATTATATATATTTATATATATACATATATATAATATATATATATATATATATATATATATATATATATATATATATATATATATATATATATCGATTTATTTCCAAGAATTCTTCAGATTTATTTCTATGTCCCCATCTCTATAATTCATTGTTGGATTGTTAATGTGGAATTGTCGGAAAAAACATAGAACCAGCCCCCTTAGAAAATTGGATAATTTTTTTGATTATTGAAGAATTTTCCTAATTCACTTTATGTCTGATGAAACATGTTAGATATTTATTATAAGTGATATGTAGGCTTACAAGAATTATAAATATGGGTATACTTTTGAAATTAGGTATAACATATATTAAACATTGTGTATTTTTGCTAAACGAGTAAAACTTTGAACTGTTGAATTATATAAGACGTTGACGAAAATTAAATATCATAGTATCATGTGAGAATTGAATGCGAAATAAAAGTTGGTGAATATTAAAAGCATTTTTAGCCAAAAAAAGTTATTTTTAGGAGCAAATAATAAGAGAGACTAAGATTCAAATATTTCGTTGTCGCTCTAAGATTATGTATTTTTTTAAATTTCATGAGCATTCAGTATTTTTCGTAAACAAAAGTATTTTATTGTACAAAAAGTTTGGTAAATTTGGTAGTCTGTTAAATTCCACCCATTTCTTACTATAGTCAGTGAAATATGGAATACTGAAAAGAATAAGAGAAGCGTAACAGAAAATGACAATAACATTTATTCAAACAATATTCTTTCTGAAGAAAAAAGACATCTGTTTTTCGATTCGATTTTGATAGACAAAATGAAATAATGTTGGGCAACGCAAAAATATCACTTTTCGAAAGTCAATGTGATAAATAAAATTTAGTTACCTGAACTTCTAAAATTAGTTACCGGGCATGTATTAATGGTTTATATTCTCAGAATTTTGAAAATAACAACGAGTTAATAAGATCACTAAACTACAATTAGGTCCTCAAGAATGAAATTTGTATACTGATATGGATTGATTCAGCAGAATTTTATTTGTATTTTTATATTTACAAATAGAAATGTAACACATTAAAAACACCTCTTTTGAAGTGATTTACTCCTAGTTTCATTGAAGAGTGATGCAAATTTCACCTTTACTAGAACTTCTTCAGATAATGATAACAGCTGTATCTTAGGAAGCGTCAGTAGAGGCGAAACGTGCGTCACTATGTAATAATGTTTAGCGTAAATGTATTAAACCCAGATGATTTCATCTAACAAATAATTTGTGTATATTACCTTAGTAAAATTAAAAAACGATGCTCAAATCATTTATGAGATTCACATCTAACTTTCATATGAACAACGTGACAACTTCCATCTGAATTCGTAGATAATTTTCATAGAATAAAGCTCATGGTATTCAAACAATTATTCTTCATGGATTAGGTTATGTTCATTATGGAAATAGTTTATGAAATAATTGTTTTATTTTTAGACTAGCAGTTTTGTTTTATATGGCATTTTTGGTATACTGCACTATCAAAACCAATTGTTCAAATGAATCCACTGAGAATAATTCAAGATTTGCAGGTAAGTGGATGGAATGTATTGAATATATATATATATATATATATATATATATATATATACATATATATATATATATATATATATATATATATATATATATATATATATATATATATATATATATATATTTATATATATATATATATATATATTTATATATATATATTTATATATATAATATATATATATATATATATATATATATATATATATATATATATCTATATATATATACATATATATTTACGTTTTCGGCAAAATCACATTTGCCATCTTCATGTAGCTCTTCTTGGTCGGAGTGGATACACTGAACATTCCGACTCCGACCAAGAAGAGCTACATGAAGATGGCAAATGTGATTTTGCCGAAACGTCGAGCAGACTTCAACGAAGACGAAGCCTATACGCGGAGACAAACCTGGGATATATATATATATATATATATATATATATATATATATATATATATATATATATATATATATATATATATAAATAAATATATATATATATATATATATATATATATATATATATATATATATATATATATATATATATTTATAATATATATTTATACAGGGTGTCCTACAGGAATTGCATCGATGGATATATGGAAAACTAAACATAGGAAATATCTGAAAGTTTGGCTGTGTACTAAATGTCGATGGGGGACATCCGGCTAAAATAATTTTTCACAACGTGATGGCACTCTCCGGTTATACGGAATGTAGTATCAGCTTGCTTATTTCAAATGGGACACCCTGTATATTATTACATTATTTGGATTCTTCACAAAATTCTAGATAGATTTTGAATATAATGTTCCCTATACCTATCTTCAACTGTTTCGGAAATATATGAATGAATTTATTGTCAAAAAATTACGTATGCAGATCGAGTAATAATCATACTTTTCTTAAAAAAAAAAACGGTATACTGCCCAATAAAAGAGAAATTTCCTAATAGGGGTGGGTTCTCTTTCAGCATAAGATGAATAGTATTTTGACATTTAATATACAGGGTGCTCGCGGAAAGTATCAACAAAATGGATGTTGAAAAAAACTACAAAAGTCCATATTTCAAATGAATACACTACACTTTTATTATTTTATTCGATTCAGTATCAAAAATAAGGGCTACTTTGTATAAGGTTGCCTATTCCTAAATCTTATAGTTTTCGAAATATTTGCAAATTAATGGTTTTTGGTTAAAAAAAATGATTTCCTGAAATTTTGTAATAGTGATGCCATTTTTGTTCTCGGCCAGGTTACCATGAAAACAAATTCCAAAGAGATATTATTCGAAAAATTATTATATATATTAACACAATCATGCCAAGTCGTTTGAATTATACAAACGAAGATTACCTGAATTTGTTTATTATTTATGGAGAGTGTAATAAAGTGATAACAAGAACATGTGATATTTTTGCTGCTCGGTATCCGCAAAAAACCAAGTCTACCGTTAAAAATATAATGCAAAATTTTATAAATGTTGGATCTGTCAAAAGCAATACGCAGAAAATTAAACCATACCTATTTTGTGATGGCTTGGTTTTTTACGGATACCGAGCAGCAAAAATATCACATGTTCTTGTTATCACTTTATTACAGTATCCATAAATAATAAACAAATTCAGGTAATCCTCGTTTGTATAATTCAAACGACTTGGCAGGATTGTGTTACTATATATAATGATTTTTTGAATAATGACATCTCTTTGGAATTTGTTTCCATGGTAACCTGACCGAGAACAAATATGGCATCACACGCCTACTATTACAAAATTTCAGGAAATCATTTTTTTTTACCAAGAACCATTAATTTGCAAATATTTCGAAAACCATAAGATTTAGGAATAGGCGACCTTATACAAAGTAGCCCTTATTTTTGATACTGTTCGAATAAAATAATAAAAGTTGTAGGCATTCATTTGAAAAAATGGACTTTTTGTAGTTTTTCAACATCCATTTTTGTAATACTTTCCTGAGCATCCTGTATATTGAATGTCAAAATTCTATTCATCTTATGCTAAAACAGAACCACCTCTATTAGGAAATTTATCTTTATTGGGCAGTAATACCGTTTTTTTTGAAGAAAAGTATGATTATTACTCGATCTGCATACGTAATTTTTGACAAATAAATTCAAATATTTCCGAAACAGTTGAAGATAGGTATAGGACATTATATATAAAATCTATCTAGAATTTTGTGAAGAATCCAAAAATTTAATAATATATAGGGTGTCCCATTTGAAATAAGCAAGCTGATACCTACTTCCGGTATAACCGGAAATGCCATCACGTTGAAAATATTTTAGCCGGATGTCCCTCATCGACATTAGTACACAGCCAAATTTTCAGGTATTTCCTATGTTTAGTTTTCCATATATCCATCGATGCAGAACCTGGTGGGACACCCTGTATATATATATATATATATATATACCTCCGTTTACGTTTCTAATAGTCTTTGATTTAAAGTTTTTTAATTGATTATAAGAGTAAATCGACTAATTTTTTATTGATGAATTTAAGTAAAGCTCATTATTTTTTGCCAAGCTTTCGAATTTGATTTAATTTTTCTTCAGGGCTTCTGGAAGTACAACATACAGTTTTTATCTACTCAAGTACAGTTTTTATATTAATTTCTTACCAAAATTTGAGGTAACTTGTAGGATTTCTGCCAGGCTCAAAACAGATTTCGTTTTTTTTATATTTTAATTTAAAGCAATTAATTTCGGACATCACATGTATTTTTGTCAGTATTTAACTTCATTTACGAATACTCAAGGTTAATCAGCAATTTTCTCAATTTGATATTTTTCTTTCTTCCTTCATTTTATTTGACATCTACTTCTTTTCGTTCTTGTACTCTGTGTTCTCTATTCATCGATCGGTCCATCATAG
>JARQZK010002177.1:1042500-1045000 GCA_030704885.1 Cynegetis impunctata | reverse complement strand
CGCTTCAACCCCTCAAAATAGAAAAGGAGAGAGGTATTGAGTGATACGTCATTTGAAAGGTCTTGAAAGCCTTTTTACAACGGTTTATAAAAAACGTAAATTTGATGAACCGTTTTCGCCAAAAATTAATTTGTTGCTCGAAAGATCCATCTTGAATATTTTGGTTATTTGTACAATGTAGGTACAAGCTCATTTTTATCAAGCCTCTTTTACAAACTTAAACAATCTGCAAAAAAATCACATTCGTGAAAAATTGAATTGTTTTGTCATGCTTACAATCAAACAAATCAAATTTGCTTGTTTAAATCAAATGTTGAAATTGACCTCCATTGACTTCCATACAATAATACATTCTCTCAAACTAATAAAAAAAAAACAGCAGAACATTTCCTTATTTTGCCTTCATTTTTTGTTCTTAGAAGGTGTTTATCTGGTTTTAACTTTTCTTCGATCATTTCATGATTGAAGTCAATCTGTTGAGTTACTACTTTGCTGATTTGTTTAAAATTTTAAAGAATATAGTGTACACATTGCAAGAACGTGTTAAGCTGGTTAGCCTTTATTATCAAAATTGTGCCCGAGCGGCTGCAAGGATATTTAACGAAAACCATCCTGAACGTAGCGTTATATATATATATATATATATATATATATATATATATATATATATATATATATATATATATATATATATATATATATATATATAAATATATATATATATATATATATATATATATATATATATATATATATATATATATATATATATATATATTTATTCGAATTGTTGTTGCCTGTGATCCATTTTTAATCTCGTGATAATTATTAGCAATAACAGGCTGGTTGAATCTTAAAAAACTCGATTTTATTAAAAATTTTTTTTAAAACGTTTCACTACGACATTCATAGTTTATCAAAACTTTTGAAAAAATTGAAATCTCCTTGACATTTATTGATTTGAAAAAATTTGAAAAGACAAAGACTGCTTTGTCTCGCTAAAATTTTTTTTCGAATGTGGTTGTTCTTTGTTATTTATTACATGCTATTCAGTCTAATATCAACATTCAAAATTGTTCATTAGATGGCAAGGGAAACCACAGAAACCTTTACCTACGTAATATTAGAAAATAAAAATAATAGAGTGCTATTTATCTAACAACAAAGAAATTAGTCGCAGGAAAATATTAAAAAAGTAGAGCAGATTTATCGGTATAGAACGTTTATATGGAAGCAGCCGTTGACATGTGTTTCGGACTCTTTGGTCCTCATCAGAACAATTATTCCGTAGCAGATGTTTTTATTTGTTGTACTATTTTCATCTCCAAATTTTCAATCCAATGCTTTGCTACGCCGTTCTGATGAGGACCAAAGAGTCTGAAACACGTGTCAACGGCTGCTTCCATATAAACGTTCTATACCGATAATTCTGCTCTACTTTTTTAATATTTTCCTGCGACTAATTTCTTTGTTGTTAGATAAATAGTACTCTATTATTTTTATTTTCGAACATTACGTAGGTAAAGGTTTCTGTGGTTTCCCTTGCCATCTAATGATAACAATTTTGAATGTTGATATTAGACTGAATAGCACGTAATAAATAACAAAGAACAACCACATTCGGAAAAAAAATTTAGCGAGACAAAGCAGTCTTTGTCTTTTCAAATTTTTTCAAATCAATAAATGTCAAGGAGATTTCAATTTTTTCAAAAGTTTTGATAAACTATGAATGTCGTAGTGAAACATCAACTTTTTAATAAAATCGAGTTTTTTAAGATTCAACCAGCCTGTTATTGCTAATAATTATCATGAGATTATATATAAATATATATATAAATTAAAATATATATATATTTATATATATTTATATATATATATATATATATATATATATATATATTTATATATATATATAGCGTTCGCCATAAGTACGTAAAGGAGTTCGCCAATACCTCAATTTGCAATACCCCGGTCGTTGGATTGGAAGAAGAGGTCCTATGAAATGGCCTGCCCGATCTCCTGACCTGAACCCTCTGGACTTCTTCTTGTGGGTACATCTTAAGCCCAAGGTTTTTGTGACTCACCCTGAAAATTTGGACGAACTAAGCCAACGAATTGTAAATGAGTGTCGTAAAATAACTCCAATTATGCTGAACCATGTTAGAGACGGTTTCCAGTCAAGATTGTATTATGGTATGGAAGTAAGTCAATGTAGGCGATTTGATCATTCGATTAGATATTTTTGTTTGTAAGCATGATAAAATAATTCAATTTTATTACGAATGTGATTTTTTGAAGATTGCTTTAGTTCGTAAAAAAGACTTGATAAAAATGATCTTGTACATTGTACAAATAACCAAAATATTCAAGGTGACGCATTCGAGCAACAAAATTAATTTCTGGCGAAAACGGTTCATCAAATTTACGTTTCTCACGTAATTGGAAAGAGTTTTCCAATACCTTTCAAATGACGTATCACTCAACACCTCTCCCCTATTCC
>JARQZK010002177.1:1002500-1040000 GCA_030704885.1 Cynegetis impunctata | reverse complement strand
TGTAGTATTCAGCATTTAAAAAGAAGGTAACTTTGTATAAAGTTATCTATACCTAAAATTTGAAGTTTATATATATATATATATATATATATATATATATATAATATATATATATATATATATATATATATATATATATATATATATATATATATATATATATATATATATAAGTACCATCTCCAAAATTGGAAAGTTCTCAGGAGAGCCAAAAAACTGTAGCTCGTTCCATTGAAACATCTATGGGCTAAAAACTATTTTAAATGGTTAGGACTTGTTGATTTCACTGGGGGCTAATATAAACGAAAATGTAATGATTGTCTTAGATTACACACAGTTTTAAATAGTTTTTTGGATTTGGCCGGTTTTGAACCTAAGTACCCGTTAAAACATTTTCTTTCGGTATTTTGGTCTCAAAATTTATTTTTATAAACTTATGCGATTATGCAAAATAAACTTTATTCCAATAAATTGTAACAAAAATTTTATTCCTATAACATAGAACACAATCATCAACGTTTGAAATCCCCAAAAAACAAAAGCAAAAACAGGAAAATTTAAATTCTCAATGAAATTTCTTCAGGTGTTTCTTCACACAATCTACCTTTTTCCTCTTCCTCGGTTTCAGATGGACGATGGTTGTTTATTATATCTTTGTAAAATTTCAGCATGTCTATTTGCTGCCAGTTTTCACCATAATGTTTCTTAAGAAGATTTTCAACGTCTCGAACTTTAAGTATACTAAGAGCCTTTCTGGCTGCAATCTGCATAGGATTAGCCATCCCAACGTTTTTGACCTTTTAACACACTCCACCATAATTTCCTAGCTCTGATCTATACGCAAATTCCCCTTGAATAAAGACATTATCTCGTTTCATCTGTGCGCATTCGCGTGACGCGACAGAATGCGCGACTTCTGGCGGGCAATGACGCTTTTGATGTACAAGCATCGTTGGAGGTGGCCAGTTTTGATGCAAACATTGAACTTCAGAAGCGTTTCTAAATCGGAGATGGCCGTATTTGACGCGGATGACAGATGAAAAAATATGCGCTTGTGCTTTAAGAACCGATATTATGCATAAAGCCGCAACTGAAAACAATTGGAGGTGGCCCGTTTTGAAACCAAGGTACTCATATATATATATATATATATATATATATATATATATATATATATATATATATATATATATATATATATATATATATATATATATATATATATATATATATATATATATATATATATATATATATATATATATATAATATATATATTAATATTATAAAGAAGAAATATTTGATTGTTTGTTGAAATCAATCACTTTATATTCAGGACTGCTTCAAAACCTTCATAAAACTTTCTGAATTATTTGATTCAGACATTCCATTCGAAAGATATCAGTACTTTAAAAACGTAAGTATTATAAAAAAGGTTGCGTGGTAGCCGCTCAAACTGCTCGGCTAGCTAGGCAGCACCTCATGCAATGCAGGCATCACTGGAGTACGGACCGTACAGGGGAGTCAATGTCAAGAAATGTAGTTCTCACTCGCGCAGTCGTCTCCCTACGCAACGGTCAAATAGAAGGGTTTATGTTTGTGTATTATAATATTCAATTTTGAATTTTTTGTTAAACACACGTACGAGGTCGGGGCAGACCGCTTTTTCGGATGTATTTTTAATTGAGGCACATAGGATTTTTTTTTAACTCAAAGGACCTACAGTTTAACGCTGGTTCCGAACGGCCAATGGACTCAAAACTGAGTTATTACCCAACAGATATACAAATTTTGAACTTCAAAATTTCATGGGACATACAAAATACCCAAGAGCAAGGTGGGACTCGAACCCACGATCCTCGGTTTACAAACGATAAATCATACCGCAGGGCTACCGAGGCCTCCACACATAAGATTTCTTATGGAGTCAACGCCTAGGCGGTTTCTTGGATTTGTTACTGTTGAAGATGCCTTTGAAAATATCCTTTTCGCAAGTACAGATAGATGTTGATGGCTCTTCAAGAAAATCCTTGGCCATTTTCGATAACGACGGGTGGACATTTTCATGTCTTCTCCACCAGTTCAGTTTTAATTCTCCGAATACAGATGAAATTCATAGATCAGAACCCATTCTTCATCAGATATCTTACAATTATCATACGAAACTACCTACTCAAAAACTTTCAATCCTTTTGCTCGAAAACTACGCCCTTTATCATGTTAACAAGATTTATTTCTTCCCCCAACCAATTTGAACCAAATCCAATCCAATCCAAGATGTCTTTCGAGAATATCTACCTACAAATTTGTAACCCTATTACTCTAAAATTTCGACGTTTATCATGTGAACAAGATTTATTTCTTTTCCCAGGGGGTCAACCCCCCAACCAATTCGAACCAAAACCAATCCCATTCAAGATATACCAAACTACCTTAATACAAACTCAGAACCCTATTGCTGCAAAATTGAGCCTTCTGTCGTGTAAACAATTATATTGGTAACCCTAGTGAAAAACTGACATCAATTCTTTCAAATTATAATTTCAATATCGCTTACCGTAGAAACAATTCCTTAGGCCAATTTATAAACAACAATAAATCAAAAACGGATTAACTTTCAAAATCCGGTGTCTATGAGTTATCATGTGGCGATTGTAACAAAAAATATATAGGTAGAACACATAGAAATTTCGGAAAAAGAATTAAAGAACATCAGCGCTGCTTCGTAAACGAAAGAGATTCTAATTATCCCAATCATTTGCTAGATGAGAATCATTCATTTAATAATGATTTCCATATTTTACATACGAAGAATAAAGGAAACTTTTGGGAAGCACTAGAAACAGGTATAAGAATTCTGACTTATTAATGAATGAACAAATTGACTTGAATCATTGTCCACTCCTAAATATATTTAATACCTGATTTAGGATATTGTAAGGGCAAGAGCAACGAATATAATTACCAATTTTTTACATAACTCAAATCCACAAATTGCTCAATCTTCACCTTTAAGTTTAATATTTAAAAAAACTAAAAGTTTCTTGGGGGCTCATCCTGATCTTTACATAATGCAGGCAGATAAGGGGGGTTGTACTGTTGCCATGGATAAGAACGAATACATACGAAAAACTGAAGTAATGCTAGGGGATAACATGACATACTTACCGCTACCGAAAGATCCTACCACGTCTACCCAAAAAAAGTACAATGAATTGATAAAAATCTTAAAATCAAAAAAAGAAATTAGTGAACAACAAGCTAAACAATTAATGATTTATAATTCATGCTTTCCAAAAATGTATTGCTTGCCAAAAATACATAAACTTAATATTCCATTACGACCTATAATTAGCTCAATAAATTCTACTACCTACAACATATCAAGATTTTTGTCGGGTGTTTTGAGTGAGGCATTTGAGTTTGAAACTGAATACAATATAAAAGATACTTTTACCTTCGTTAATACTGTCAGTGGGATACAATTACCTGAGGGTTATGTGCTGATTTCCCTTGATGTTGTTTCGCTGTTTACTAATATTCCATCTGAATTGGTTATTGAAATTTTAAGATTGAAGTGGGACAGGATTGAAGATTTTTTACAGTTAGTCAATTTTATTTTTAATAATACATACTTTAGTTTTAATGGTAAGTTTCACAGGCAAATTTTTGGAACCCCGATGGGCTCTCCGATTAGTCCCATTTTAGCCACCATAGTATTGGACCATTTACTACAGAATGTCATACCGTTATTACCTTTCAATCTTCCATTCATTTTTAAATATGTAGATGATATAATATGATCGATTCCTTCCGACTGTTGTCAAATGACCTTAGATTTGTTTAATTCTTTTAATGATCATGTTCAGTTTACCCTTGAAAAAGAAAATCAGCAAAGTGTTCCATTTTTGGACACGAAAGTCATAAGAATGGACAATAATAAAATAATTCTGGATTGGTATCAGAAACCAACCGACTCAGGAAGGTTTTTGAATTATTCTTCAAACCACCCTAAAAATCAGAAATTCAACACGGTCATTGCTATGAAAAAACGTGTCATACATATATGCGATGAGCAGTTCAAACAAGATAATTTAAGAAAACTTTTTTTCATATTTCACAATAACGGCTACCCTAAAAATATTTTGAATAAATTAATCTATAATTCTGGTTTTTATGACGGACCGACCGAGGAGACAGATAACGCGATTTTTAAATATAAAAGATTGCCTTTCGTAAGGGGTTTGACGGATATGGTTGTACCTCTCTTCAAGGATTTTCCGGCGCTTAAGATCGCTAAATATATTTAGTTAAGAGTTCTATGCTCTTTTCAAATGTAAAGGACCCAACACCAGTGGATTTCAAGAGTAATGTAGTATATAAAATACCTTGTTTGGGATGTCAGGGTTGTTACATTGGACAAACCGCCCAGTGGCTTAAACAGAGAATCACACAGCACAGGAGTGATTGTCGATTGGGTAAAAATTCTTGTGCTGTAGTGGATCATTATATAAAAATAGGCCATAACTTTGATTATAATAATGTCAGTGTTTTGAAAACAGAGTCTAATTATGGAAACCGTTTATTCCTGGAAATGTGTTGCATAAAGAAGGATAAGAACACTATTAATTTTAAGTCCGATACAGGTCAGTTAAGCAGCATTTACAGTAATATTTTAAAATTGGCTAAATAGAGGAAAAAAATTTATTATTTCATACCCTGATTTTGAACTTTTTTGGTTCATTTAGTTTGAAAATGAATTAATAAAATCACCACATATTTGTGTTATCTCTATGAGAATGAAAGAAAAAATTAGACCAGTTGTTTGGGAGATTTGTTCCCATTGTGTGATCAGTACTGTTTAACATGTGTGTGTTTGAATTTTACTCTTAAACTGTAATTTGTTTGAGGTTTTTGTATTCTGGTGTTATTTTTGTTTTATTTTCAATCTTTACAGTTGACTCCTGATGATGTCAATAAAGTTTGACGAAATATTGAGTAGCTAGGAAAAGTAGAGTTTTCTTTTATATATAACAGACCGCACACCCAATAAACCTCCTTACTATTTCATACCGTACGGTCGATACCCTTTTATACTATATATATATATATATATATATATATATATATACTATATATATATATATATATATATATATATATATATATATATATATATATATATATATACTACCTATATACTTATATATACATTAAATTATATTCTATTGGAAATTTTTTGATATTTCACAGAAACTATAATATTTATGACGTTGTTTAATCTAGAATGAACACTATAATTATGTTGAAATTGTGAATTATTTCAATGGATAAATTGTCATTTGTTACACTCATATAACAAAATTGAAACTCAATTGTAGTGGTAGGTATATAAGAAAATTATTATATTATGACTAATGATAAATAATTTTTTTCAGTGTAATCCAGGAACGTGGTATCTAGCGGTGGACACACAGCTATACCTAATGATTGTGTTGTTCTTCTATTTAAGTCAAAAACTCAAAATATCCATTAAATATTTTTTGGGATCAGCAGCTGTGATTGCGATGTGTCTTCAAGGGTACACAGTGATGACCACGACTTTTGATGGGCTCATACAATTTACGCCGAGGTGTATTTTTTTACTTTAACGTATTGTAATCAATGAGGGAAAAAATAGTGTCGACATCTTTTCGCCTAATGAAAATTTTTTGATCGTTTTAGGGACTATTAAAACTACTAAAACGGAAGTCCCAAGTATATTTATGACGAAAGTTTGATATTTGATATTATTCAAATCAACACACAAATTAGTATATTATGCAATGAGCACAAAATGATGCACATTTTGTTGCGAGTTGTATACTATATTTTTTCTATGACAACATAAAGTTCACGTTTAATACATGCATACATTACCAAAACTTTGAAACTATGAAATTACTCATTACCTACTAAAACCTTGACAGAAACGATCTGCTGACATTTCATAATTTGACAAGCCGTAGTCGTCGTGATTTTAGAGTGAACCTAGAACTAACACGAAATATTCCATTTCGCATTTGTTGCTAAGCAACTTGCCTACCAGCCGATGCAAAAATGAAACTCTGTACAAAATGTGCTTGTTTATGATTGAAGTTACGGTTATTAAATGAACATTTATCGAGGTTGTCGTAGAAAAACACTATGATATTGTAGCGAGTACTCTCTCAATAGTTTGCAACGTCTATGATAAATGGACACTTATCGCAAAGATGTAGATATAGAGTACGGTCTTAGAACACAGCGAGACTGTACCTAAAGAAGCAAAGTAGGATGTACGAAGGCGCGTACATCCTACTTTGCTTCTAGGTATAAATTGTACCGGGTGGCCAGATAATAATGCAAATTGCTATATCTCGTGAACTATTTGTCGCAGAGACTTGCGGTAAAAAATTTTATGACTAAAGTGGCCAACAGAAAATCCTGGAAATCATTTTCAGTTTTCCAAGTTAACCGCCTGGGGCCGTAACCGTCATCTAAAACTTTCAAAGTTATTTTTCTCTGAAATTCACCTAGTAAATGTACCACAAACATTATCTTCTTTCTTGAGCTAAGCTTTATTCGAAAGATTTTTGTTAAACTTTTATTGACGTATCTATTGAAATGAAGTAGTGGGGGTGATTCATTGTTTTTGGAATAAGCAGCTGCAACTCCTGAACGACTGAACCGATTTCAACAACGTTGGTCTCGTTAGAAATAGCATTCATTGCTACATCAAAACCATTTTATCTGTTATTTGTCAAATTTTTAGTGATGCCGCTAAAGTGCGTTTTCTGATATATCAACAGAAAAATGCCAATTTCTCTGAAAAATCAAATGTAATAAACTGATTTTTTTCCATAAAAATGTAGCATGATGATACGAAAATAGTGTAGTGAAAATCGTATCTCGATATCTTATTTCTTGCCTAATATATCGAAGAAACAACATTCAGTTATCATATAATTCTGAAAAGACGCCATAACACGGGTATTTATTTTTATTTATTCGTCTTCTTCCAAGAATCAATGATAATATTTCATGATTTCTAAATAATATTGTTCTTAGTTTAAAAGAAATGTTAAGAAACCGTGTAAGAGCATAATAATCAATGTTATCATATGCAAGTGCAAGGTAGTCAGAATATGAAGAGTAGGCCAAGGAGGAAAAACAAACGCCTAAAATAAACTTGTCAAAAATTAATGAATAAAATTGAAATTATACTTATAGCGACAGTGTCATTAGTTTTTGTGGCAAACACAAGGACTGAAAACAATTGAAATGAGTATACAAATGATGGAGCTGTTGATATTATTGCGTTATATTGTGAATATCTTCAAAATGTGAAATGGACACAAAGAGTATACCGAGCTCGATAACCAAATCGGCGTTCACGCCATGCGAGAATTTGTTGACCATATTTGGAGAACATAGAGAATATTTATCTGGAATTCTTAAGGTGGAAAGGTGGCAAAATTACGCAAATTTCACACCAAACGCGAAAAAATTCTCGCATGGCTTGAACGTCGATTTGTATAGAGATCTGTGTATACCCTTCGGACCAGCGCCGCATTTTGAAGACATTCAAAATATACCACAATGATATCAACACCTCCGTCGTTCGTGAAAGGCATTTCAATCGTTTTCAATCCTCACTTGTGTGTGCCACAAAAACTCAATACACTGCTACTATAAGTATAATTTTAATATTTGTTGACAAGTTGATTTTAGGCATATGTATTTTGACTAGGTACCTCGCACTTGCATATTATTACACTGATTCATTATGCTCCTACACGTTTTTCTTGAAATATGTTGAACTAAGGATACTATTATTGAAAAATCATAAAATATTGAAATTTCATCATTGATTCTCTAAAAAAGACAAATAAATGAAAATAAATACCGGTGTTATGGCGTCTTTCTAGAATTATATGATAACTAAATGTTATTTCTTCAATATTTAACGCTAGGAATAAGAAATCGAGATACGGCTTCCACTAATCTATTTGGGTATCATTACACTACATTTTCATGGACAACAAGGCACATTATTGCATTCAATTTTTTGAAGAAATTCGCAATTATATCTTATTATATCAAAGATTGCGTTCTAGCGACAATACTAGAAATTTGACATATCACAAATGAAATTAGTATGATGGTGCAATATATGCTTTTTCCAACGAGAATACCTTGATTGAAATCCGTTCAGTCGTTCAGGACTTACAGCTGTTCATTCAAAAAACATTGAGTCACCCCTCACCACTACAATTCAATAGATATGTTGAGAAGTGATGAACAAAAATTACTTGAATAAAGCTCAGCTTGAAAACACATATATGTTTGTGATACATTCACTTAAAGTATTTCAGAGAAAAATCACTTTAGTCCGGGGAAGTAAGTATATAGAGAGGAAAAATTAAAAAGTAGGGGTTATTTTTTTTTTAAGTAAGTACACTGACCCCTCATCGCTTTCCTAAATTTGTGACCAAATCCCGTGAAAGCTCGAAACACAGCTTGCGAGCACATTTTAAAGCACTAAAATTCGATGATTTTTTGCTTATAACTTTTTCTGATGTACTCGCACAAAAAAATCGTGGAAATCAAATTCACAGTAAATTTTATGTCCTACACGATGACGTAAGTCGACTTTTGAAATGAAAATTTTTTAGACTCAAAATTTTCCAAAAAATTAAAATTGTTTCGAAAGGTCGTGTTTTACCCGGCAACCATACTGAAAATAACCATATCGAGATCAAAACATAGGGAAACATAGATGGTGTGCTATAAAAAATTTACGTATTTTCAGATTTGAAAAATTCAAAATGGCGGCCGCAAAAATCGAATATATATATATTTTTTTCAATCACGCTTCCTCTTGAAAACATTAACGATTTCGAAACGCGGTTGGTTGCAATCGATAGGGGAAAAGTTGTAGTTTTAGGCATAGAATAAAAAAAAGTTTTATAAATTTTTTTACATAACTTTTTTTCAAAATTTATTAAAAAAAAATTTTGTTTGTTGAGTTTTTCCTCATTTTTGCATTGAAAAATAAAGTCAATCATTATACTCTTACTCGAAATGTATTTGCCGTTAAAAAACGCGTATTTCAAAAAAAAAATTGTTTAAATACAATAATCAGAAGCCGAGATATAGAAGCTCAAAGTTCGCTTCGTACTGTGACCATACTATTAAAAATTAAAAATGCGCGTGTATTAGTGAAGACCCACCCGTTAGGGTGCTCGGTGACAATGGTCTCCCCACCACTACGCCGAGCAGCTGCCGCGTTCATATTCGGGCGAACGCGGCAAGACTACTGATTTATTTTTGATGCAGCCAGTGACCCAACGTTCTTTTAAATCTGTATTTAATCACCACACAGGTGTAACAATCTAATGCAACAATAAGAATTTGAAAATTTTTAATAGTATGGTCACAGTACGAAGCGAACTTTGAGCTTCTATATCTCGGCTTCTGATTATTGTATTTAAACAATTATTTTTTTGAAATACGCGTTTTTTAACGGCAAATACATTTCGAGTATAATGATTGACTTTATTTTTCAATGCAAAAATGAGGAAAAACTCAACAAACAAATTTTTTATTTAATAAATTTTTAAAAAAAGTTTTTTTTTATTTTGTGCCTAAAACTACAACTTTTCCCCTATCGATTGCAACCAACCGCGTTTCGATATCGTTAATGTTTTCAAGAGGAAGCGTGATTGAAAAAAATATATATATATTCGATTTTTGCGGCCGCCATTTTGAATTTTCCAAATCTGAAAATACGTAAATTTTTTATAGCACACCATCTATGTTTCCCTATGTTTTGATCTCGATATGGTTATTTTCAGTATGGTTGCCGGTTAAAACACGACCTTTCGAAACAATTTTCATTTTTTGGAAAATTTTGAGTCGAAAAAATTTTCATTTCAAAAGTCGACTTACGTCATCGTGTAGGGCATAAAATTTACTGTGAATTTGATCTCAACGATTTTTTTGTGCGAGTACATCAGAAAAAGTTATAAGCAAAAAATCATCGAATTTTAGTGCTTTAAAATGTGCTCGCAAGCTGTGTTTCGAGCTTTCACGGGATTTGGTCACAAATTTAGGACAGCGATGAGGGGTCAGTGTACTTACTTAAAAAAAATTATGATCCCTACTTTTTTTATTTTTCTCGTTGATATATTTTTTGATCTTACTTCCCCGAACTACTTTGAAAATTTTGGATGGCGGTTACGTTCCCTTGCGGCCATCTCGGAAACATGAAAATAATTTCCAGGATTTTCTGTTGGCCACTTTAGTAACAATATTTTTTACCGCAAGTCTCTACGACGAATAGTTTATGGAATACAACACCTTGCATTCTTATCTGGCCACCCGGTACATACTTTTATAATTTGTGGAAACTATAAGTCGATATTGGTTGAATTCTGGAGATTATATAAACACGAACAGAAAAAGAGAATTCTGTTGATAAGATGATAAGAAGAATATGTTAGGTTCTCATTCAGTACAGCAATTAACCACAAAAAATGGATACAAAATCGTTGATCGGATATTTCCTTCAATTATTAAAAGTAGGAGAATCAAATTTATAACCCAACTTATGCCAAATCGAACTTCTTTCTAATATTCATATGCATCTCATTCAGTACAGCAATTAAATTCGTATTATAACTTGACCATACCGGCCCTGCTGCTGAACTGTCGTGTGGTGGTCTAATCCGGACCACGAGGTATATAAAAACTCGTGAGCAGCAGAGCTCCATCACCAAGATAGATAGTGGAGTACTAACATACGCTGACTAGTATTTGGGAGGTCCTGGGTTCGAACCCCGGGGTCGACTGGTCTGACATGAGATTTTTTCAGAGGCTTCTTCATGGTGTTAACTAAGTCACTGCTTGCATACTTACAACGCAAATGCTGGGCCAGTATTATCCTCTGAACCTTACCCACACTTCCTACCTTCGATAAATATCATGTCTCACCCATCCTTAAGCACTTTTACATACAAGTGTATCCTCTGATCTGGTTGAAGGAATTCCTTCCCATAACTCAACCAGCCCGCCTCCTTGACATATACTTCAGGCAGGAATGGAACATGTGGCCTTTGCCTTTCATCCTTAGAGCTCCATCACTAAGGTCGTATTTTGTGCGCGAAACGCATCGCGTCGGGATTCGATTCTAACGGATTGAATTTTATTTTGAAAAATCACATTTGAATATCAAATCGAATTGAAAAGTTGAAAATAATTTATTTTATTAAAAAAAAAACTCTATCGCAGCGAGCTGCATTAGAAGAGCAGGTTTTCATGAAATATCCAGTTTAAAAAATATATTCATTAAATTATGATTTTTTTTCCAAATTAAAAAAAGCGCCCTCTAATGTGTAAACAATATTTATTTTCTACCTGGGGGATCAACCTCTAACCAATTCGTACCAAAACCAATGACATCCAAGGTATCATACGAAACTACGTACTTACAAACTTTCAACCCTATTTCTTTAAAATTGCGCCCTTTATCGTGAAAAAAAAATTTATTTCTTCCTCCGGGGGGTCAACCCTCCAACCAATTCATATATTAAATAAATACCATCCAAGATATCGTAATAAACTGCCTATCTACAAAGTTTCAATCATATGGTACAAAAATTGCGCCTTCTATCGTCTAAGCAAGATTTATTTCCCTGGGGGGTCAACCCCCAAACCAATTCGCATTAAAACCTATCCCATTCAATATATCATACGAAACTACCTACTCACAAACTTTCAATCCTATTGCTCCAAAATTACGCCCTTTATCATGTAAAATAGATATTTATTATACAAGGGAAAAAAGTATTAGATTTTAGCTCGAGGTTGTGTTGTCCCGACGCGAAGCGGAGGGAGACAAAAAAGCGAGAGCTGAAATCTAATATTTTTTCCCGTGTATAATACATCATTTTTTTCTGTGACGAGGAAAACGACGATTAAATATTGACAATACATATTGTTATAATATATTAAAGTCAGAAAATTATAGATGCGAAATTTGAATTTTTAAAATGGTAGACTGTTGTACTTTCAGCGACAATTAGACCTGCGTTGCTAAGGAATCCTTTGAAGTAAACGAATATCTGTCAATTTAATTCTATTGATTTGATTTAAAAATTGCGAACTTAGTAGTTGTTTAGTAGTTATTTTGAATAATATAAAGTGAAAAAAATGTCTGATTCCGAGTTATCTCTGACTGCACCGTCATCAAACTAACTACATTTCTGAAACAAAATGGGAAAGGTTACACGACCAAGAAAGCTGCGATTTTTACGAGTACATAAATTAGTGATTTTTTAAATAATGCTCCCGATGAATTTTATTTAATGGCAAGGTTGTTGTTGTATTTGGAATTGCAGGAGCTTGTCGAATTTATGAAATCAGCCAGGTAACATTAGATGATATTGAAGATTCGGAAACGTTATTAATTGTGAAACTCAAGCAAACAAAGAATGAAGTAAGCAGGAGATTTGTAGTTACCTACTGAAGAATATAATTTCGACACAAGAAAATTCCATTGTTGTACCGAATAGTTCAAGGAACTATTATTACATATAAAGGAAATGTAACTTTTGTATAGTAAAATATTCTAAAATTAAATATCTACCTTTATTTATGTGTATATATATCCGGGCAAAAAGTACTCACTTTTTTCCCGGGGAAAAAAGTAATTTCAAAAAGTGATATTTCTTTACCTGTCATCAGAGACGAAATGTCAAACTTTTTTCCCGTCACAGAAAAAAAGATCTATTTCTTCTCCCAGGGGGTCAATCCTCCAACCAATTCGAACCAAAACCAATTATATCCAAGTTATCTTTCAAAAATAACCACCTACAAACTTTAAACCATATTACTCCAGAATTGCGACCTTCATCATATAAACAATATTTAGATACTGTATTTAGCAGTAAAGGATAGTCGACATGTTTCGAGTTATGAACTCATTGTCAAAACTGACTACAGGAGAGTTTTGTATTTTATAAAACAGACAAAAGAGAAAGTGATAAGTGAAAATCAATTTGTTCGTTTACAAGGGGTAATTAACTATTATGGGCGGAACTTATTTCGAGAATTTCAAGAAGGTCAAGGCGCTTTCTTTTGTTACCTGAATGCAACAATTGGGTTTTGTTGAAATCCATGAAATGATTAAATTTTATACAATGTTCAGATAAGCCAGTGGTATTTTTATTTTGAAAAATTGACTTTTTATGTTCTTCAACACGAATGTTTATATTTCTTTCTGTTTGTGTTTGTCGAATATAGGAAGCAGGACATTCGTCGCAAAATATTTTGTAACCACCACTGTTTTCTCCAATGTCAGATTTTTCTTTATTATTGACCAAAAATTACTTCAAGTTTCTTTCATTTGTAAAAATTGTTTTAACATTATTTTTCTATATTCTGTTAAAAATTTTGCTTGGTACTCAAATTCGGCACATAATTTATTAGGAAGTTTTTTTGTTCTTCATTAATAGTTTGCGTGGGGTATATTGAATGCAAAAGATTCTTTACTAGAATCGAAGAAAGTCAATTTTACAAAATAAAAATACCACTGGCTTATCCGAACATGCCTGTTTTATTTCAAAGTTTAAACTTTATTCTTTATGATGTTTCACTAAGTGATGTGAGATAATTCAATCTCAGTTAAGAATATAAATACACACACATATATATATATATATATATATATATATATATATATATATATTATATATATATATATATATATATATATATATATATATATATATATATATATATATATATATATATTTATATATATATATATATATATATATATATATATATATATATATATATATATACATTCTTTAAAAAAATAATATTGCCTGTTTTGTATTGTGTTGTTATTGACTCTTCTTTTCATAGCAATAACAGGTCGTTTGAGTTAGAAAACCGATTGTTTTAAACAATTGACGTTTCACAAAACTTTTGAAGAACTGAAATTAATTTTAAATTAATTTTGCGTTTATAAATTTTGAACAAATTGAAAAGTCAAAACAAAAACAATTATGTTTCATTTAATTCTTTGCATCTATCTCTAGTAAGTTATTAAGTGCTATGCCGTCCAATATCAGCAGTGGAGTCTGAAAATATTAGATGTTAAGGGAAACCACAAACACCCTTACTGCTGATATTAAACTGAATAGCACGTAAGTAGCTCAACTCAAGCAAGAACATAGAATTTATATGACAGAACATTTTATAGTTTGATTTTTTGAGCTTATATCTATAAGAGTGAAATCTCTTTTTATTAATTTAATATTAATTGATATAACTAAAATTTCAGTAATTTGCCTGCAGAAACCTCATTTTCAAGTCCAGATTTCGTAATATCTTATGCAGGAACTGAATGCAGTTTAGTCACTTACGTGATTGGCTTCATATTTGGCTCATTCTACGTAGAAAATAAACACAAGGATATATTCAACACCCCTGTAAGTATTTATGATAGGTCCAACTGAGTGTCTATCCTAAAATAGCCTCATACTGCATTTTTGATGGTTACATCTATAGGCAAGGGTTAACCTGATTGTTATCATCATGTGGCGATACAGGCCGTGGCGATGCACCGCTACGCTAAATAATAAAATATACAGGATGTCTCATTTAAAAGTGTCCACCCTCAATAACTCAACAACGAATCAGAATTTGAGAAAACACTCAGACAGGTCGATTTTTGATGACAGGGGGACACGATCTGGATACAAAACTTGTTTCTACTAGCAACCTCCTGGAGAGGATTGCAAATCCATCAGAAATTTGAATAGGAAAAGTGAGTAGTTTAAGAGCACAAATATATGCATGGATTCAAATTTGTATGAACTTGCAGCTTGTGTTCTAAAAAGTGAATATTCACAAAGTTACAGGGTGTTTTCATGGAATTATGGTACCGATAAAAAAAAAGAAACAGAGATGTTCTGATTAATCGTAATTTAATTTCTATTGAGAGAAAAATATTTTTAGCAAAAGGTATTAGTAAAAATTTACTTCAAATGCTCAAAGTGCCATTAGATTGCATGCAGCGATACAATCGTTCTTCAAAATTATTTCGTACATGCTGTAGCATTTCAGGGGTAATGTTACGACATTCTGTCACAATTCGTGCTCTAAGGTCGTCTAAATCTGCAACTCTGGTTTTATAAACTCATGATTCCAAGTGGTCCCAGAGAAAGAAATCTAGCGGTGTTAGATCCGGCAATCGCGCATGCCACTTCACTGGGCCCCTTCGGCCTATCCAACGTCCAGAAAACCTACCATTCAGGTACTGTCTCACCTAAGCTGCAAAGTGCGGCGGAGCTCCGTCCTGCTGAAAGCGTAACTCCTCTTCTAAAAGCTATTCATCTGCCTCCAAAGCTTCGGTGATTAGAAGATCAATCATATTTTAGAGCAAATCCAGATACACATCGCCAGTAATATTTCCAGGAATTAACACAGGACCAAATAAGTGATCTTCCAAAATACCCATCCGGACGTTGAGTTTTTGTGTGTCGAGAATGTTGTTCCCTAAAGAGGTGAGGATTTTCTTCGGACCAAAACCTAAAATTATGTTTGTTGACGTTTCCGTTAAGGAAAAAGGTGCATTCATCCGAAAAGCACACGTTGTATAGAAACACAGGATTAGCAATAATTTCTTGCGAAATTATTTGGCAAAATTCCATTCTCCGATCCCTATCCTCTTCATTTAGTTCATGAACAACTGTCATTTCTTTTCAACTCAGGCAGCTTCAATATTCTGTGGACACTTGCCCTTGAGTATTCAGTTTTCTGTGACAACTTTCTAACACTTCCACATTGTTCCCGTTCAGCCATTAGTTGACCAATTACGCAACTTGATCATTTTCGCTCGTAACCGTACGAGTGCGATTATGTTTTTTGTTTGCAACTGATCCTGTTACCTCAAATTTATATACCAACTGAATGATAAATGAATGACAAACATTTTTATCAGGATGTCGTTCATTGAAAATCCTCGCAGTAGACCTAGCACAGTCATTGTTCTGGAAACAAATTTTCAACATTTCATTTCTCTCCTACAACGTATAAACTATTTTGTACTTTTTATCAAGAACTGATAAAACGCACTAATAATTCTGCAATACAGAAACTGAAACGAAATTTTCTGTAAGCAATTGTTTCTTTGCGTATGGCCTGGCAGTGCTGATAAGCCTGAAGAGATAAAAGGCATTTAACATTTCATAATCACCTTATTGTTCATTTTTGCTTCGTCTTTGAATAAAAGATAATCACGGTTTTATCGCTGCATGCAATCTTATGGTGAGAAATGTGAGAATTTGTAGTAAATTTTCACTAATACTGTTTGTTTAAAATATTTTTCTTTCAATAGAAATTAAACGATCACTTAGAACATTTCTGTTTCATTCAGTTTTATCGGTACCATAATTCAATAAAGAACACCCTGTAACTTTGTGAATTCTCAACTTATAAGAACACAAACTGCAGGTTCATACAAATTTGAATCCATGCATACATTTGTGCTACAAAACTACCCACTTTCCCTATTCAAATTCCTGATGGGGTTTCAAACCTCTCCAGGGTGTTGCTAGTAGGAAAAAGCTTTGTATCCCAGATCTTGTCCCCCTGCTATCAAAAATCGACCTGTCTAAATTTGGTTTCGTTGTTGAGTCATTGAAGGTGGACACTTTTAAATGAGACACCCTGTATGTACTAAACATATATATATATATATATATATATATATATATATATATATATATATATATATATATATATATATATATATATATATATATATATATATATATATATATATATATATATATATATATATATATATATATATATATATATATATATATATATATATATATATATATATATATATATATATATATATATATATATATATATATATATATATATATATATATATTTTATATATATATATATATATATATATATATATATATATATATATATATATATATATATATATATATATATATATATATATATACTATTTAGAGGGGGACTACAGGGATATCGAAAACCGTTAGAAATACAGGGTAGCTTAAATTATAAAAAAGTTGCGTTATTTAGGGATGAGTGTGATGGTGTGAACAGATCCAAAATATCTCCAATAGTTCCCGAGATATTTCAAAAAAACTAAAATTCGAGATTTTCTTTTTGTCTTTGTAACTCATTTGTTTCTGGAGATAACTTCACGGTTTGTAGCTATTATCCAACATAGCAATTCTACCGGTATTGTCAGATTTTTTCTATTTTTTATTGTTACAGAGACGCGATAGTCAACTTTTTTTTTCTTATGGACGCCATGTTGGTTCTCCTTATGGAATGATAAAGAAAAAAATTACGAATTCAACAGTGTATCACACCTTACAAAAATATGAATTCACACAGCTAAAATTAAGTTTTTGTTGAAACTTTGTGAAAAGAATAGTGGGCTAATGATTCACTTGTCATTTATTTAATGTTAAATGTAAAACATTATTCCTGCGCAAAAAATCAAATATTAGTACAATAAATCTTTTTTTTAATTAAAAACACAAGAAATCAAACAAAAGCAAAAAATTTAAAATGAAAGAGTAAATTTTTAAATATGTTCAAAATGGTTTCCTTCGTTAATAATGCACAGCCTCGCTCTTTCAGAAATTCCCTGGATAGCCGCTCGAATTTTCTCAGTAGATATGGATCTAATTCCTTCTTTAATTCTGTTGCGAATTTCATTTGTATTACGTATGGGGACTTGATAAACATAGTCCTTTAAGACTCCCCAAAAAAAATAATCCATCGGATTCATGTCCGGAGATCTAGCCGGCCAGTTAATGGGTCCGTTTCTCCCAATTCGCCATTGTTCGCCGAATCTACTATTTAAAAATTTCCTGACTTCCATTTTATTATGCGCTGGAGCACCATCATGCTGATACCAACACTCTACATAGCGTACAACTGGCAATGCCTGTAGAAATTGTTCTACATAATTTTGCAGTATATCTAAGTACTTGGGTCCATTTAATATGCCATCGATGAAGTAGGGTCCAATTATCTGGTTATTCAATATAGCACAATAAACATCAACACTGAATCTAATTTGATGTCTTGACGCATATTTCAAATGTGGGTTGGTATTGGCCCAGTGATGATGATTTCTCCGGTTAAATACACCATTGTTAGTGAATGTGGATTCATCCGACCACAAGACTTTTGTCGGGAATTGAGGATCTTCTATTAATTTTTGACAAAGCCAGTTACAGAAATTCAATCTTTTTCGATGATCGCCCTGTTGTAACCCTTTTACTATTGTAAACTTATAATCGTGAAATTTATGCTTTCTTAAAATATTTGATACGCCTTTCTGTGACATGCCGCATTCCCTAGCGATTGCAATTGTGGAAGTTTCTGGGTTTATATGAACTTGAGCAAGCACATTTATTTAATCATGTGTAGCGGTTATGTGGTACTTGCCTCTCTTTTTTTCCAAACTACCATTTTCCCTCATACATCTGTCCAGTTTTTGAAAAATGGTACAATTCGGCTGCATTCGTTCTGGATATTGTTGCAAATAACGTTCAGATGCTATTCTAGAGTTTCTATATGCGCGTATGTAAGTATCATACATGTCTTGTTTTTCCGACAACGAATATTTCATTATTTAGGTAATTAATAGGGCGTTATTTATCAAACAGGATTCAGGTTTTTACAAAGCTCAAGTGATGGCTTCACATTACAACTGTCAACAAAGTTATTTGACAATTCTGGCACCAGCCTACTACTTAAACAAAAAAATAAAAAGAAATTCAAATTTGCGTAACTAGACTCAGTATATTTGTAAAGTATGATACACTGTTGAATTCGTAATTTTTTTCTTTATCATTCCATAAGAAAAAAAAAGTTGACTATCGCGTCTCTGTAACAATGGAAAATAGAAAAATTTTGACACTACCGGTAGAATTGCTATGTTGAATAATAGCTACAAACCAAATTTTGTGAAGTTATCTCCAGAAACAAATGAGTTACAAAGAAAAAAAGAAAATCTCAATTTTTAGTTTTCTTGAAATATCTCGGGAACTATTGGAGATATTTTGGATCTGTTTACACCATCACACTAATCCCTAAATAACGCAACTTTTTTGTAATTCAAGCCACCCTGTATTTCTAACGGTTTTCGATATCCCTGTAGTCCCCCTCTAAATAGTTCTAAACCTGTATAGTCTATACGTAGCGATGAGTCATTATTTTATGGAAAAAATTAGTAATTCATTATCTTTTCATTAAGCTATATCTGATTCCTGTCATAATCTGTTCTTTTATGCATATAACTTATACAAAATAATTTCGATATTTCACATCTGCCAGGCGTCCCGTGACGACTTCGTGCTAGTGGCACGGATTCGTGCCAGCTTGGCTTTCTAGACAATGCGTGCGCCACGGATCCGTGACGTCTGAACATTCTCTTTTAAATCGACTCTAGGAACTGAGGACTGGAAAAAGGTGCACGTACGTTGACGAGCTTCTAGCGTACGCATAGAGACTTCTTCAAAGTTTGTTCGTTACGAATTTTATATCGAAAGTGGATTAATATGGATTTTAGTCAGACGGGTTCGTCGATTATTAAAATGAAATAGCCACTTCTGGACATGTCTTTCGAAAGAATGTAGAAGTGAAACTGTTGATAATAATCTGATCGAGTCGGTTTTCTTTTTATTATAATACTCTACCATTTGTCTGTAAGAACCTGGAGGGAGATTGATTCATGAGTTTTCCTTTCATAAGCGAAAATATAAAAAACAAGTCTTTCGTGTAATGGCACAAGCGGTATCCAGCTACTATTTTTTCACAGAATCACTCTTCTTCTACTCTATTGCTTGGTCTTATACGGCATTTATAATTTTCGAAATTGAATTTCAATCTATTTGTTCCAGATGAAGAAAATACTTTGGTTCGCTTCCTTCTTTGGTTTGCCGTTTACTACGATACTGCTTTACCACTACCATCATTCATGGAGAGTCATAAAAGCAATTATGGCCATTTCTATCAGACCCCTTTTTTCACTAGGAATTGCTATAGGAATACTAGGAATGGCAACCAATACCGGAGGTAATTTAAATTTCTTCAAATAAGATATCAATGATATATGTTTAGGGGAAAGGGGGGCACATTCATCATGTTTGAATTAAAACTCGCATATTTTTGTCATTTTTAATTAATAGCGACATATTATGCCACAGTTATAAAAAATGCACCTTATTATATAACATATCGTGAAAAATATGAGCAGAAAACAACTATAACAGAAAACACATTAACTCAAAGGAAAAGTGTCAAAAAGATGAAACTGCCCCCTCGGAGGGGCAGTTACAACCATGCGACAGTAGAGGGTGTGAATAAATAAAATGTTTTGATATGATAGAAAATCTTATAATGATAACATTTTTCACTTACAAATTTGATTAGTTATTTTAGTTAATATCAAATGCACTTAAATTAATATTAAACGTGAGCAAAGAGGCTATTCTAACTGTTTTAGCTAAATTTGGTTTCGGCAGCTTCAAAACGATATCATCACGCACGTTGATATGTCATTAACCGGTTGTTAAAAAAATGTATTCAATGGCTGTTTACGACGTAAAAATTTTACCTTAAATTCAGTTAATTTTGCAGATATTACTATAGCTATATAATAGATTACTTCAACTTTAGTGCAGAATTCAAATAATAAATAATCATTTTCATATATTATATCGTCGTCGCCCAATAAAATCGGGGAAGTTTCTCCTTCGCTCTCGTCCGAAACGTCGTCTGATTCCAAAACCACTGTGTGATTTTAAACAGAACTACTCTCGGAAAACTTGCTTAATCACTTTCTGAATTTCCTCTTTCATTCTCTAGCTGTTCTATCCGATCCTTCTCCGGAGTATCGGTGTAAATCCGGGATTTAATTTTTCTATTTTCACCGTTTTTTTTTCTCAGTACATGATCATCATTATAAAGCTCTTTCAATTGTTCAGCTGAATATTTGTCACGGTTAGTTTTGATAAATATTCGTATATGCTATCAACATTCTTGATTTTGAGGTTATATCGAGCTTCCATACAACTTTCAAAGTATAACAAAAAGACACAATCCACAAATGAATCAAAAAATGCTTTAAACTTTGGAAGTATTGCAAAAAGTCATTCGTATAAAAACATTCCTTGGAGTTCACTATTTAACAATAACATATTCAATTTGCTTGGGACAACTTCTAGGTTCACAATATTTTTCAGGCAGTTGTACCACCTTAGAAGTAATACAATAATATCTTTGACAAGCGGTAAATTCAAATGAAGCGCGAGTTAGATCGACTGGTTGAAAGTGTCCCCTGGTCGATTGTGCCCCCCTTGCCCCTAATTGAGCTAGTATCAATATCTCTGAAACTGTCGAAACTGCCTTAACGAGTTCACATTATGGCTATATTTTGAACTTTTTAATTTCAAAATTTAGATGTTATGCTCCAGAAGATAACTGGAACCTCTGCTTTCACACCTCCGCAGTGATCTTACAAATATATATATATATATATATATATATATATATATATATATATATATATATATATATATATATATATATATATATATATATATATATATATATATATATATATATATATATATATATATATATATATATATATATATATATATATATATATATATATATATATATATATATCAGGGGCGGCTAGTCAAAGGAGGCTAAGGAGGCTAAGCCTCCTCAATAATATTCCGTGTATCACTAATTTATTATATTGAATAGTCAGCATTCAGCATATTCATATTAATCAAAATCATATTATTTTATGCACCTACCTTCCTTTCAACCTACATTATATAATATAATTTATTAATTAAGATAGAAGGTATTCACATTTACTGCATTTCATTCATTTCAAGATTTGTGGCAACGCTACGGAGGCTTAGAAAGGTATATTCTCAACGTTCATTATGCAAACAACGGTGCAAATACTCCGAATGAATACTCCATTGCAATAGAAAAGCAAAACACATGTAAATGGCAACACCGATAGAGACCAGTCTCATACAATGTCGACCAATCACAACTATAGAATTTCGCGTGACATCGAGTGAATTCGTTGGAAAGCATTAATTGAATCGTAATGTGATCGTAGTTACTAATGGCCAAAAGCAGCAGCGTGTTTACTTATATTGCTCGCGTATTGTTTTAAAATGAGTTACTGAAGTTAATTTCAAAAATTTCAATGGTGACTTAGTGGAATATTTGTTATCCCATAACTTTAGTGCACTAAGTTATGAGGATAAAGTTTTGATAAAAACATTGCGACCTACCCCTGAATTAAACAATTTGGTTCAGCGTAACAGACAACAAAACCGCGGTTTTAATACAAGGAATTATGAGAGACATCCTTGCCTAACCGGATCACAGGTAAAAAATAAATTATTTTGTTGGCAGTATTTACTTTTTACTAGGAAAAATGTCTCTGTTTGGGGCCGCTTAGGGTTTGAGGATTTATTTCTATAGTTGAAAGAGAGGAATTTTTCACCGATAAAGTAACTTTAAATACCGCACGCGGATGAATATCTTACTTACAAGATAAGGAATTTATATATTTTTTAAACATCTTTAAATTAATTTTTGAACAAACAGAAATAGTTTTTCAAATCTTACAGCACAAGTTTTCAGATGTAATTTACTCACGAAATCGGCTGAAGTTTCTTTTTGAAAAAATTTCAGAATTTCGTGCAGAAGTTTATTTAAAAAAACCATTTTCTGTATTTCAAACTACTGATGATACGACTCAATTTAGCCCAAAACGAAAGAAATTCAGTTACGCAGATATGGAGCTTCACTATAAGCAAAAATTCTATGAAATTTTGGATACTATTAGGGGTCAAATAGAAATAAGGTTCTCTGATTTGAAAGAACTGCATTTCTTCGACTTACTCAATAAAAATTTGTTTTTTGGATTTTCGGCTAATTTTCCAGATAACCTTTTGGAAAATTTATGTCAAAAATACACTTTTTTTGATAAGGTGGCCATAAAAAGTGAACTGTGTATTGTTTATAATGGCAATGAAATTTTGGGGCAAAATGAAAACCATGTGAGGACTATTAAATACATTTTTGATAATGATTTGAATCAAGATTTACCCCAAGTTTATAAACTCTTATGTCTAATTGTTTCTATCCAGGTGACATCGGCTTCCGTAGAGCGCTCGTTTTCCACTCTTAAGAGAATTAAAACTTATTTACGAAATTCAATGAGCCAGGATCATTTTAAAAATATTAGTTTGTTGTCTATTGAAAAGGAATTGGTAAAACTTTTAGCGAAAGACAAAAAATTTTATGAGGATATTATAGATCATTTTGCTAACGTTAAAGATCGCAGAATCCTAGCGGGATTCTGCGATCTTCAAAAATATATAATAACTATTTATTTGCGTTCACCAGCTGTTAACAAATTCGTTAAGTAGGTAGGTAGGTACCTATTTTGTGAAAGAAAAAATTTGATGAAAGATGAATTGACTAATTGGCTGAGAAGAGTTTTTGTGAATATTGTAAATAGGAGTTGTAGGTCTCAAGGTAGACACTCGAAAGTGAAAAAAATTTTTTCCAAACAAATTAATAGCTTAGGGTGCTTGTTTTACTTTGATTTTCTGTAAATTATAAGGCGGTTGACCTTGAAATCCTAAAAATGTTCGCCTATGGTGTATTTTTTAACACCTCTTGTAGCCTCCTCAATCCAAAACCTCACGAGCCGCCACTGATATATATACTTTTAACTTTATATCGAATCATTTATATATATATATATATATATATATATATATATATATATATATATATATATATATATATATATATATATATATATATATATATAATATATATAATATTTGGGTATAGCAGCAAGCAAAACGTGTGCTCTTATAACCCTATATCTCCGATAGTTCGACAATGATTATTGTCATCTTCAGGGAAGCTACAAAATAAGCACAAAAGAAAATCAAAAAAATGCTCCATAATGGCCAACAGTAACAATACTCACTGTGTCTTTGAGAATGAATACAATAGATGTAAAAATCGAGATACAGCATTATTGATTTTTATAACACATTATTGATCGAGAACACAAAATGTGATGATTATCAACTAACATTATAAGTTAAATGGTCACAATAAAATAAAACAAAACATAATCAATTTAGAGGAAATAAACATCGTTGAAGTTAAGTTAAGTTAAAAACTGAAAGAATATAATTCTCTACTTCGTCATTACATATTGACTGAAAAAGAGAAGCGACCTGCCATCTTGATCAAGAAAGTAGACATAGACAGCATCAAACAAGAAAACTCTAATGTGAAAATATGACAATTAAGGTCCACAGATTGGCTACTGCTAACAAATAAATAGCCAGAAGTATAAATGACTCAAAAGAGGAAAGACAACTCTTCTCTCACTCGACATTTCTTAGATGGATGTTTTTATTTAAATCTAACAAAAAATAAATAAATTTCACTAAGATGATTTAAATCAGTTTTCTTATTTAAACAATTTTCTGATTGTGAAATGTAAGCCATCTCCATAAACAGTCTCTTGGTTGAATTTTTTTCCCTCGTCAATATCCTGGTGTTACCGAAACTCATAATATGACCTGTAATATTTACATGTTCACTCAAAGCACATCTTTCATGTGAATATTACAGGTCATATTATGAATTGCGATAACACCAGGATATTGACGAGGAAAAAAAATTCAACCAAGAGACTGTTTATGGAGATGGCTTACATTTCACAATCAGAAAATTGCTTAAATAAGAAAACTGATTTGAATCATCTTAGTGAAATTTATTCTTTTTTGTTAGATTTAGATAAAGATAGCAGTGGCCAATGTGCGGACCTTAATTGTCATATTTTCACATTAGAGTTTTCTTGTTTGATGCTGTCTATGTCTACTTTCTTGATCAAGATGGCTGGTCGCGTCTCTTTTCAGTCAATATGTAATGACGAAGTAGATAATTATATTCGTTCAGTTTTTAACTTAACTTTAATTCAACGACGTTTATTTCCTCTAAATTAATTATGTTTTGTTTTATTTTATTGTGAACATTCAACTTATAATGTTAGTTACTGATCATAACATTTTGTGTTCTCGATCAATAATGTGTTATAGAAATCAATAATGCTGTATGTTGATTTTTACTTCTTTTGCAATCATTCTCAAAGACACAGTGAGTATTGTTACTGTTGGCCGTTATGGAGCATTTTTTGATTTTCTTTTGTGCTTATTTTGTAGCTTCCCTGAAGATGACAATAATCATTGTGGAAATATCGGAAATATAGTGTTATAAGAGCACACGTTTTGCTTGCTGCTATACCCAAATATTATTATCCTAATTGCATCCTAACTAGTCAGCAGAGACTATCCTTCATATATATATATACATATATATATATATATATATATATATATATATATATATATATATATATATATATATATATATATATATATATATATATATATATATATATATATATATATCTATATATATATATGTATATAAATATATATTTACATATATATATATATATATATATATATATATATATATATATATATATATATGATATGTATATATATATATATATATATATATATATTAATATATAAATATATATACATATATATATATATATATATATATATATATATATATATGTTCAGAAAGATTTCCGCTTTCGGAAGTATTTGAAAAACTTGGTTCTCGGAATGAACCGCGTCAAAAATTTGAAAAATCTCGACGTTTCGGCTCCTTTTGCGAAGCCATCTTCAGGAGAATTAGAAGGGAATAATTCAGATTCGTAGCCTCAATCTTCCTACTCCACGAATCGAATATGGAGGAATTGGAAGCAATATGATTGCGTAGTCCCAACCTGCCTACTCCATTAACCGTACTGCCTCCTGTCATTATTCCCTTTCAATTCTCCTGAAGATGGCTTCGCAAAAGGAGCCGAAACGTCGAGATTTTTCAAATCTTTTACACGGTTCATTCCGAGATGCAAGTTTTTCATATATATGTATATATATATATATATATATATATATATATATATATATATATATATATATATATATATATATATATATATATTTATATACAGGGTGATTCAATACTCTAGTGGAAAAAGAAAGTGTATACATATTGATATTCTTGATAAAACGTGAAAGAAATTGGTGGTGCTTCACGAAATAATTATTATGATGCTGTAAGGAAAGAGAGGAAGTGATAGATTGAGTGCTGGATTATCTGGAAATTAGTACTAGACGCATTGCTGCTCGTCTTAATCCTAAAGTTTCCCTTGGAGAACCTTAAGAACCGAAGTTTTACATCAATTTCATGATCAAAAAGTACACAATTTGCACCCAGGAGATCACATGCCGAGACTTGCCTTTTGCCAATGGCTTTTTCAGCAGCATGAACAAAATGAAAATGTGTTCAGAGAGACACTTTGGTCGGATACCTCTTCTCGGGATAGCATAAATTACTGTCATAATGAACATGTTTAGTCTCTAGAAAATCCTAACGCTTTTAAAAGAAGAGATTTTCACAAAGATTCTCTATTAATGTATGGGGCAGAGTCTTTAACGGACAATTAATTCTAATTCAAGTCCTTCCTAATCGTTTGAATGCGGATGCGTATTTGCAATTTTTGGAACACGGTCTCACCAATTTACGTGG
The DNA here is from genome assembly GCA_030704885.1 of Cynegetis impunctata. Taxonomy (NCBI): domain Eukaryota; kingdom Metazoa; phylum Arthropoda; class Insecta; order Coleoptera; family Coccinellidae; genus Cynegetis; species Cynegetis impunctata. The sequence goes on along the minus strand of JARQZK010002177.1, from coordinate 1,013,147 downwards.
TCAGGTGCTTTGGCCTACGAGATTACCTTACTTGAATCCTTTGGATTATTTTGCATGAGGACATTTAGAATAACTAGTGTAGGCAGTGTAACTTATTAATCAAGAACAATAAATGGAACGAATTATTAATGAAGTCGAATTCACACAAAATAGGAAAAAACAGGCAATTATTATAAGATTACATTATTTTGCGTTGCCAAGTCTGTATCGATGCTAATGATGATAATTTTGAACATTTGATTTAATGTTTTTTGTATTTTTATATCATGTATTTAAGTTGAAAATCGATGACATGCAGAAACTTTGAAGTCAATAATATCTTGGAAACAGAAACTTAACCAAAAATTTTATTTTACATTTTTTATCAAGAATGTCAGTCTGTATACGTTTCATAATTTTTCGCCTCTAGTTTTGAATCACTCTATATATACATATTAAATTCAAGTAAATTCAAATCTAGTGTAAATATTAATTTTTTATTATTATATCAATTTTCCAAATAATTATTTTGAAATTTATAGGGTTCATCAAGAAATTCTTTGAATGGAGACCGTTAGTATTTATGGCAAATTTCAGTTACAGCGTTTACATCTTCCAATTGATAGTCATCGTGTTTAGGCTAACAACAATAACTCACATGATACATTTTAGTCTTTTTACTAGCGTAAGTAATCAATTGTATTAATTGAAGTGTAAGTAATTAATCGTAGGATATAATTATTTTTGCAGGCGAAACTTTTACTCCAAGATATGGTCTCATCTTTCATAGCTGGAATAATAATGTACGTAATTTTCGAACATCCCTGTGTACAATTACAGAAAATGGTATTACCTCAGGTCAAGACAACGAAGGAGAAAACGAAGAAAGAGGACAGTTGATTTTCTTATTGTATCATGAAAAAATTTATTTTTCTCCAACCATCGAAAAATGTTGACATTTTTGTACTATTTTCAGCTGCAAAAGCCATCAATTCCCTTACCGTACAAAAATTTCCTCGTTGCTTAGCAACACTTTTAATCCTAGGATTAAAAACGCTACTTTTAATCCTAGGACTAAAAGTAATTGCATTTGAGCTCTCTAATTGAAATTTGAAGAAAAAAACATTGTCTCTTACAAACTTAGTAAAACAAACTAATTGGGCAACTATATATAGGTATTTATTTGTTATTTATATTGATATTGAATGTACAATTGGAGCAATTATTGCCAAAATTCAAAGCACCACTGAAATTATCACTAACAATTTTCGAAAAATTCAAAAGATTTTCATTAATGTTAGAACAACTCAAAATATTCTCCGTAACTGTTGATGAAACATTCGAGGAAATATCTGAACAGGTTGCAATATTCTTTGTCAGGTTGCAATATTTTTCTGGCAGTATTCTCTTTGTTGATACGTGATTCTTCAATATATCCTTCTGCTGCCCGATTTCCAACCTCCATATCTTTCAAGACAAGTGAGGTCACCGCCACCATCAATAAGAAGTGTAGCAGATGTTCTTCTTAGCGAATGTCCAGTATAATTCTTCCAATTTTCTAACTTCAAAAATTTTGCAATTTTGGCGAGATTTGGGTGGTAAGAAATTTAGATATACTGCTTCAGCACTTTCCAATATATCCGCAGGTATATTTTCATCGTGTTAGGGATTCATTTTGAAAGCAGCGTAAAAACTACTACAAAAATTATATGATTAGTAGGGGAGACCGGGTACAAAAGTAACGGCGGGTCGAAAGTAACAAATGCTCTGTAGGTTTGAAGAGTTGTCAAAACACTAATTAGCTCCTATCAGGTGATAGCCAGTGGCGCCACCTTCAGTTGCATTCAATCGCCGCTCACGCCACGCACTCTTAGATCGTGTGAGAGGACGCTACGTGATTTCACAAATCAAAAGTAAATTTTCTGACGTTTACTCATTAAATGTTTATGTAGTATTAAAGGGATGATATCAATCTGAATATTTGCATATTGATACTCGATTAGAAAGATTTTACAGTGCTTCAATTCGTTTTTGTCTAGCATGTTCCATTTCAAGGTTATCTTTCATGTTCTAACAAAAATGCTGTAGGGTACAAAAGTAACGCAGCTTTATGGGTACATAAGTAACATGTTACTTTTGTCCCTGTATTGATTTACTCTAAGTAATCTTTTCATGTGTGTGTGTGTGTTTATTTCAACAAAATGCCGCGACAACGCATAATAACCACCGCACGAATAACAACTATATCATATCATATATATCATGGAAGTCTATCGAAAAGCGGCGGCAGAGCATTCTAATGATGGTGAAAAAATTAGAGCCATGGCAAAAAAAAATTGAATGTCTGCCATGTTACATTGCATAGATGTATAAAAAAAATTTAAGCTAGAAATACTGGCGCAGTTGTAGACAAGGAAAATAAATTTGACGACGAAGATTGCTTCTACCTCGTTGTTTAGAAAATTTTAGCAATAGTCGACTGAATGAGCAAAGTTTACATTGTTTCGAATGCAAAATGTGGTCTCATAGGTACTGAATGCGTCAATGAATAATGTGTGCCATAATTACGAACCTGAATAGAGAAGACTGACACTGAATTTTCCAATAAATATTTGTTTGATTAAATATGTCATATCATATTCATTACAAACCCCTTTGCCTTGTTACTTTCGACCCACAAAGTGTTACTTTCGGCCCGCCAACGTGGTCGAAAGTAACAAATGACAAATTTTTTCAAAGTTTCTGTGATTCATGCAAAATACACAATAATAAGGTAATTTAAGATGCTAATGTATAAAACATAAATGGAATTTATGTATGGCTATATCAATTTCACCGAAATAATAACACCTAACGAGAAACCAAGGCGAAAGTACAAAATGTTACTTTTGTACCCGGTCTCCCCTACGTCTACTGACGTCTACTTGACAATCAATATTCACCAACAATACCACATATCCATGACTACCGACTTGCTATCGCTGTTATAATTAATAGGTGTTTAAATTATTCACCAAATTATTAACGTTTTTTGAATAAAACTAAAGTTATTTTAATTTTGACTTGGTTGGAGAAAAAATAGTATATATCATACGGACTAAAAGTGCCTATTTGTACTCGCAATTTTGCATTCGCTCGGCTGCGCTGCGATCCGCCTCGCAACTGCAAATATTGCTCGTAAAAAAAATATGCACTTTTAATCCTTGTAATATAATATACTAATTGAATCATCTGGTTTCAAAAACCGACAAATCCATTTTTCGAGAAAAATTGGTTCAATACGTCATCGGATTCGTCTTCTTGTTTCCTTACCATCTAATACAATATTCACAGTGCAAATCCCCGCAAATCCTAGCTATATTTGTATCTAAAATATGGAGTTGGTTTCAAAATCCCACAAATCCGAGCGGCGTTAAAATCAAATGCCAGCAAATCCAAACTAGTCAATCACAGCAATCTTCTAAAGTCGCGCGACTGCAATACGTATGAATTCGGTTAGGCTGCGCCATATGATTTTATTCTATCACTCCAGTATACAAAGTACTAGTGCAGTCCAGTTTGAGTTTGAGTTATAATTAAAATTAAAAAGCTATTATTTTACATTATCTATTTAATGCTCAAATAATGGCAGAGTATAGTGGAGAGTTTCCTAAAACAGTAACACCAGACAGAGCTCGCAAACGAGTTTCGCGACCAAGAATCAGAGTCTTTGCACGAATCGAGAAAGTTATAAAAAGAAAAGACACCATCATTTCTCCAGAAGAGTTTATCGAAGTATTTGATGATCATGGGACGATTTTTGTTCTGGGCCGTGATGTGTATGTTTACGACTGGAAAAAGTACTCTCAAACTACCATTAAACCGCCTGCACAGTGGCACTTCCGCTTCAATATGAGTAAAAGGTTTTTACTGAAACGGGGTAAAAATAGGACAGTAACAATTCGAGGAGAACAATCTTATAAATCTGATCTTGGGGAATACAAGTCTGTTTTTAAAAAAGGAAAATCGGTTGGGAATATCTTACAATTTGTAGTTCTGAGCAGCGTACGTCCTAATGAGGAAAAACTAAAAGACGTAAAGACCTTATTGGAAAAACATTGGGGTGAAAATTGAGCAGAAATAGAAAACCTCAAATACTACAATGACGTTATTAAAAAATACTATAATGTCCCAGATGATAGAATTTCAGAGGAACCTGAAGGCAGTAGTACTAATTTGTGTAAACCAGTTGACGAGGTCCCGGACTTGATAGTCTAGTTCTCAAAAAATATTTTATTGTATTAACGCTCTTTTGATAACATAAATATTTCAAAAAATTCTTTGTTTTTAAATGTTTCAAAATCAAAACCCGTTAAATCCAAGTGAGTAAATTGCAAAACCCGACAAATCCAATGTTCGATATCAAAACCCGACAAATCCATTTTATTTATTGAAATTTTGACTATACTTATGTGTTTTTGATAAAAATATATTTATTTTCTAATAAAACTATTTGGCCTTTAAAAGCCTGCAAAATATTCATACAGTTGGTCAAAAGTAATGGGTTGAAACAGTTTTCTCCAATTTCCCAACATTTGACCTAAGTGGATTTATCGGGTTTTGAAACCAGATGATTCAATTGATGTGTCAGTATCGAAGGTGTCACTTTCAAAGAATGTTGATCAAACGTTTCACGAAATTTCAAATGAAACAAGCTCATCCGTTGAATTCTTAGTTACGGTTCCACCGGAAGAACAAGGAGGAATATTTTGTTGCTTAATGTTTCTCTTTGTTCCCATAGGTAGAAACTTATGGCAACATACGTAAATTTCTTGATTTCACTGAAGCAACTAAAATTATCAATAGTTGCCTATTTTTTTAGTAGAAACAATCAAAATTTTTTTCCGAAATATAAAGAAATTTTTAAAAATATTAAGGATCATTTTGGGACATTCACGAAAACAAGCAACAGCAAGAAAAATGTTCCTTCGGTGGAACCGTAGCTTTATACTTCATGTACATTCTAGTATAATTGGTTTCTCTAATATACAACAGGGTTGGGTGACATCGAGAATGTCACCCAATCGAGAATGTCACCCAGAACAATTAATTGTTGACGCTAAGTGACGTCATCAACGTCGACAATGTCGACAGCTGCTTTAGCACAAAAACTATAGCTACATTGAAGTAAAATGTCATTTTAATTAACTTTAGAACAAACATTTAATAAAATAAAGAGATAAATATTTACACCTAAGCAGATAAAATAAATTATTTCTTAGTCTTCCATATCACTGGGAAAATTGAACGCTGAATCAGGATCAAAATTTTCTTCAGTAATGTCACTCTGTAGAGTAACATATAAGTGTACCAATATTTTCGAATGTTCGAATGATAGTCTATTTCGGAGAGGTGTGTGAATATATCCTCAGTTTGAGAATAATCGCTCAAGTTGCGAGAAGATTAAGGAATTTTGAGTAACTTGAGAGCCAAGCTGCCTGAGCCTAAGACTGGGCACTGCATCTGGGCCATCCACCAAAATACTAAAGGCTTGATTACTTTTTTCGAAAAGAGTTCCAAATATGCCTAAAAAAATATCACTTGTTAATATCACGAAGAGGTTTGAGAAGGACTACCGATTATTACTGATACTATATTTTAACAATTTTAATATATCTCTATCTGTAGGCCTACAGATATTTTCAAATACGTATCTAGCGTCTCTACTAGATCATCAGAAATCATTGAAAAAAATGTAAATAAACATGATGTAATATGAATAAATTTCCGACTTGTGCACCAAATTGTTTATGTTTCTTTTTAGGAGAAGTTGAGAGGTACTCGTTTAAATTCGTTTCCTCTGTTTTAAGTGAAGGTAATAAATAAGGACTTATTCATTATTTAATCAGGTATTTGAAGAATTTTTGTTTGATGTGAATGATATTTAGAAGTCATATTTCAAATATTCTAAGATTAAAATTTCTTAATTTTGTTTGAAGGTGATGAACGAAAACTCATATCATACAATTAGATAAATTCATTAAATTAAGTAATTGTATTATTATAAATAACATTTGAGAGTTTTATTTGAATGTGTTACTTGCCACTCGCAGAAGTAACAATTATTTCCACTTACCAATGAAAGTTAATGATCATTCTTACTTAATCCATTCAACGACGGTAAAAAAACGTAAAGTGTTTATTTATCCCATACAGCACCGATTTGTATGAAAATTTGGATTTAGGTTCTACTTACTATTTATTTCAAAGTCTACCCTGTGCCAGGGGTTGCTTTTTTCCTGGGGGTGTATGCCACCCATTCTTGGGATTGAACTTTTTTTTATTGAAAATAAATGCAGAAATCGTTGAATTGACTAATTCTAAGCAACTTTTGTTTCATGAAATTTTCTCTGAAAGTCAATACATTTCGACTTATTCCCGAGTTGAGTTGTCGGTTTTCGGGCAAAATAACCACACGTATTCAGATTCTTTTTCGCGAATAACTGGAAAAATATGCATTTAATCTAAGAACCTGTTGAAATCAAAATTATAGCTTATAAAAACACAAAGAAAATTTTGTATTCGTTATGTGTGCAGGCCCAATAAAAACGAAATTATAGCTTGTTGAATGTTGATTGGTATTGACTACTATGTGTATTCATCAATAGGTACCTATACTAATATACATATTCTTATTGTTCCAAAAAATGTGCTTTTGGTGTTTTACCCATAACTCGCTCAGTTTATAAGCAATCAAATCCTTCAAAGAAGTATTTTATAGGTTTTTTCAAGAGCTATAAGCTCATCTAAAAAAAAAATTTATTTTTCAGATCATATTTTCAAAGAAGTTCATGCTAAAATGCCTCAAAAAGGGTACTTCATGCTATTACACGCAAGCTTTAAATGGCCATATATTACTCAATTTTTATACTACAAAAAAAAATCAGAATCCTAAATTTTCAAAAAAGAAGAACCTAAAATTTTGCGTATCATCAACAGTTTCTGAGTTATTTTGAAGAGAAGGCAATTTTTCGCTAAATAACGAAAATGATTTTCACTCTTCAAACTCAATTTTTCTGGAAAATGAATGAAGTGAATTGTAAAGTGACAATAATTTTTTTCAAATGAGGTGGAAGAGAGGGTGAGATTTTCACTTTTTTTTTCAATGAAAAAATTGAAATCGACATCATTCTCTTCATAACTCGCTTAGTTTTGATAGTAGGAACTTTTGGAAAAATTAAAATAAAGTTTTTTCAAAGGACTTCAAAAAAACTTTTATGTGGTTTCCCCGAAAAATACTTTGGTTTTTTGTTATTGTACGTAGAAACTTTTCATTTTGGTGATTGGAAATACCAATCAACTTTCAACAAGCAATCATTCCGTTTGTATTAAGTCACATCATTGCACACATCATATATACAAGATGTTCTTTGTTTTTTTATAAACTATAAATTTGTTCTTCACATGTTTTCCGAAAAAATTTTATGAAACAAAAGTTCCTAAGAACTAGTCAATTTATCGATTTTCGCACTTATCTTCAATGAAAAATTTTTCACCCCCAAGAAGGGGTGGCATCCATTCCCAAGGAAAAAGCAACCCCCGGCACAGGGTGAATTTTGAAATAGATAGCAAGAAGAACCTAAATTCAAATTTTTATGAAAATCAGTGCTGTACCTATGGAATAAATAAACGGAAAATGGTCATTGACTGGACTACTTGTAATTCATAGAATGTTTGCTGATTCAGGCAGCAATAAATCGGAATTATTGAAGAAGTACCCAAATTTGAATAAAACGCTAAATTAGAAGCTTTTAATATTCAATCGATTATATAACTCATGTATGAATTAGCCAATAGAATCCGTGAATTTTGCATAACTACTGCGTATTGATAAGTGAATATACCCTTGACGACGTGATATAATCGTTTTGGTGTTTCGCCTCGTGTCAAAATGTGAATGTTTTTAATTAATATTTTTTATTCGTTATATAATCGTAACGAATACCACTCGAGCTATCGAAAATAATCGTTATAATGACCTCGTCACTCCATGTATTTTCTTAAAACATCACTCGAGCTGCGCTCTCGTGGATGTTTCGCAAAATACGTCTCGTGACTCGGAAGTATAATCGATTATTTTCGATGCTCTTGTGATATTATAACTGATAATTTTTTTCGTATGATTTTCAACCAATCAGAATGATCAATTTCGTTGAGTTAGTTTGTGAAATTTCGATAATACCTGATTATACATAGAGTAACTCTACCAATCGGAAAATAACAGGACCTTCAAATTTTGACGTTTATCAATAACTGTTCGAAAATTAGTCGATTCGGAGATTTTACTTAATTTACTCAACACATAATCGTATCAAATACAATACGTACTTCAAAATAAAGACGGTTATACATCTCAAACTTCCTGCATAATTACAAATCGTGTCAGTTTGACCGAATATTCCTCCCGCTTCGCGGTCGGATTATTTGAACTGTCAAACTGACACTCTTTGTAATTATGCACCAAGTTATCGATGTATAATCTGATTATTTTGAAGTACTCATAGTATTACTACTGATTATTTTTTTTGTATGATTTTCAACCAATCAGAACGATCAATTTAGTTAAGTTACCTTGTATAATTTCGATAATACCTGATTATACATAGAGTAGCTCTACCAATCGAAAACTAACAGGACCGTCAAATTTTGACGTTTATCAATAACTGTTCAGAAATTAGTCGATTCGGAGATTTTTACTTAATATACTCAACAAATAATCGTATCAAATACAATGCGTACTTCAAAATAAATACGGTTATACATCTCAAACTTCCTGCATAATTACAAATCGTGTCAGCTTGACAGAATAATCCTCCCGCTTCGCGGTCGGATTATTTAAACTGTCAAACTGACACTCTTTGTAATTATGCAACAAGTTATCGATGTATAACCTGATTATTTTGAAGTACTTATAGTATCACTACTGATCATATAACTCATGTATGAATTAGCCAATAGAATTCGTGAATTTTGCATAACTACTGCGTATTGATAAGTGAATCCTTGACGACGTGTTATAATCGTTTTGGTGTTTCGCTTCGTGTCAAAATGTGAATGTTTTCATATCAACGATGTTTCGACGTTCGTCAAAAAAAATAATATTTTTTATTCGTTTTATAATCGTAACGAATACTACTCGAGCTATCGAAAATAATCGTTATAATGACCTCGTCACTCCACGTATTTTCTTAAAACATCACTCGAGCTGCGCTCTCGTGGATGTTTCGCAAGATACGTCTCGTGATTCCGAAGTATAATCGATTATTTTCGATGCTCTTGTGATATATAACTGATCACAAAAGCTATAATTCAAATCAAAACGTTAGTCGACCCTCAATAAAGAGGAATGGAATGGAAAAATCCAGTAATAATAAAGTAAAGGAACTTATTCAACCTATACCTAACTAAGAATTATTGATATCTGGAAAGCAAATATGTTTATATTTCGAGTAAATTGCTCGTTTGAATTATTTTCATACTTTCCGAAATGTGAGAAAAATTAGCTCAGATATGTTCTTGAGGTTATCTGATTTGGAAAAATAAGCCACTTAATGGAATATCATTAATAATTATTCACAACTTCATTGAAACTTACAAATCTTTTAAGAAACGCCATGAGAAAGTTATATCTAGTGAGAGGAAAAATCGTCTGGATAAATATATTTCGGCATCTCCTAATAAATCAAAGGCAACTTGGCAGGTCATTAACTCTGCCAGATATTCCTCGAAATCAAATGGTCACCCTATGAAGTCGGGCGATACCCAATAATTTGGCGAGCAGCTTCAATGATTTCTTCGTCAACATTGTGGCTGCTGCGGACTGGACTATCCCTCATATGTCCAATAATGGGAAAGTAACTAGTATAAAGGAGTCTTTTTTCGTTTTCCAGGTTGCTAGGGATGAAGTTATTTCTGCTGTAAATTCTCTCAAAAATAAGAACTCATGTGGTTACGATGAAATACCCATGTAATTAGGGAATCGATTGGTCAAATTGCTGACCCTCTAGCGCATCTTAGTTATCGTTCATTTACTGAGGGTGTTTTTCCTGACTTGCTTAAGGTGGCAGTGGTTAAACCACTGTAAAAAAAAGGTGATGTAGAGAACTCAAATGATTACAGGCCTATAAGTTTGCTAACGTCATTTTCGAAATTTTTTGAGTGGATTCTTGCAGACAGCCTTCTGAGTTTCTTCAGAAGTTTCAAGATTATGGTCAGCTGTCAGCAAGGTTTTGTGCGGAATAGGGGTACAGAAACGGCAGTCTTTGAACTGACTACTGCCTTACCCATCGCTCTTGAGAAGAGTGAAGGACTATTTTTCGACTTATTGCAAACTTTTGATATTATTTATCACAAATTGCTCCTATTTTTTCTTGAAGTGTGTGAGATTAGAGATAGATAGTTGGATTTAATTTCCAGCTACCTCACAAATCGTCAACAGAGAGTAGTGTTGTTGAGAGGTGGTGTTTCATACTCATCTGAGGAGCGAGTGATTACGAAGGGGGTACCACAAGGTAGTATCCTGAGGCCACTTTTGTTTCTCGTATTCATAAATTCGCTTCCTGGTAATTGCTCATAGAATGACTGTAATGCTATTATGTTTGCCGTCGACAAGAATATTCTCATAAACTC
>JARQZK010002177.1:992500-1000000 GCA_030704885.1 Cynegetis impunctata | reverse complement strand
AAATGAAAATAACTTTTCATTCGAATAGTTTCTGCTGTTACATCATTATCAAGTCTTGATAATGCTGTAACAGGCGAAACTAGTCGAATAAAAAGTTATTTTCATTTTGTGGTTTTTAGACAAGTTGTTTTCTTATTATTTAATTTTTAATATAAATATGAACTACCACAGAGTTGATTCATCTTCCATCGACTTTATATATATATATATATATATATATATATATATATATATATATATATATATATATATATATATATATGTATTTCTTATATATAAAATTCTCGTGTCACAAAGTTCGTTCCCATACTCCTCCGAAACGGCTTGAACGATTCTCATGAAATTTTGTGAGCATATTGAGTAAGTCCGAGAATCGACCAACATCTATTTTCCATTCCCCTAAATATTAATGGTAGTCCACCCCTGAATTTTTGTTTTTATTTTTTAGACAAAATTTTTTGTTTCAATTTATTTATGATACAGCATACAAAAATACATACAATCCTAAACTTTCACCTTTCTACGATCAACCCTCATTTTTTATTAGTTAAACTCCTTCGAAATGACTCGACCGATTCTCTTGAAATTTTCTGTGCATATCGGTTAGGTCTGAAAATCCGACAAAATCTATTTTTCAACCTCCTAAATGTTAAGGGTAGTCCACCCCTTACTTTTTTTTCTTCAGTTTTCTGACAAAATTTTCTGTTTTATTTTTTTATGATACAACATTCAAAAATATATACAACCCTAAATTTTCACGCTTCTACGATCAACCGCTATTTAGATAGATAAAAATAATTTATATGGCACAACAACGTTTGCCGGGTCAGATAAATAGATAGATAGATATGTAGATAGATAGATAGATAGATAGATATATAGAAAGATAGATAAATAGATAGATAGATAGATAAATAGATAGATAGATAGATATATAGATAGATAGATAGATAGATAGATAGATAGATAGATAGATAGATAGATAGATAGATAGATAGATAGATAGATAGAGATACATTAGCAGATAGATGAATATATAGAAAGACAGATAGATAAAAATAATTTTTATGGCAGAACAACGTTTGCCGGGTTAGATAGATATGTAGATAGATAGATAGTTAGATAGGTAGATATACATCGGCAGATAGATGAATAGATAGAAAGATAAATAGATAAAAATAATTTATATGGCAGAACAACGTTTGCCGGGTCAGCTAGTATATATACATATATATATATATATATATATATATATATATATATATATATATATATATATATATATATATATATATCTTTATATACATATATATATGTATATATATATATATATATATATATATATATATATATATATATATATATATATATATATATATATATATATATATATATATATATATATATGTATATATATATATATATATATATTATATATATATATATATATTTATAATTCAATTAGGATAATAATATTTGGGTATAGCAGCAAGCAAAACGTGTACTCTTATAACGTTTATAACGTTTTGCTTGCTGCTATACCCAAATATTATTATCCTAAGTGCATCCTAACTAGTCAGCAAAGACTACCCTTCTTCTATATATTTATATATATATATATATATATATATATATATATATATATATATATATATATATATATATATATATATATAAACATATATATATATATATATATATGTATATGTATATAATAATAATAATAATAATAATGACGTTTATTTGTAGTAAGAAAAAATCAATACAATGGTGTCAGATTTGAAACAATATAAATTTAAACATGTATATGAATAAACATGACAATATCACACAGAAGTATTATACATACTTGTTTGTGGAACTAAAATAAAGACAATTACAAATGAATGAATAGGAATAAGACAAGTATCGAATGAATGTATATAAAAATAAAATTTCTAGATAATATAGTACCTATACATGAACATGAGTACTAATATATCTCAACATAGGCAATATATTTACAATAACGGAAATCCAATGTTCCGTGAGATGGTACAGACAAATACAAGCACAAAATAACACATTCCAGAGGTTACCTTTTTTTTTTTTTTTTTTATTTTTTTTATAGTTGTTTATCCTTCGATCAGTTTATGAATATCCGCTCTTTCGTTTTTCTCTACAAATGATATTAATTGCTTTTTAAAGCGTTTCAGAGAAGTTTCATCAGTAATTTCTTTTGGCAAATAATTCCATAATTTTGGAGCTAGATACCAATAGCTTTTCTGTCCAATTGATTTAGAAACTAGTGGTATACAATGGTAGTGCCTTGTTCTTGTCGCATATGGATGGTTTGGAGTTTAATGTTCAGTTTTGCTCTTGCATAATTGGCATCCCATCTGAACGATGTACAATTGTCTGATATCCAATATTTGTGTTTCCGCATACAGCAAATTACTTGAATATCTTGCAGGCTTGTTCAGTATTATTCGAAAAAATCGTTTTTCAGAGACCTCAAGAGCATGCAGGTGAGTTTTTGATACTCCTCCCCAACCAATAATGCCATAATTCAAATGTGGTACGACTAAACTGTGGTATAGAATTTTTCTGTATTTGTAATTCAAGAATCTTCCAACTTGTTTGAGTCGAAATAAAATACAGCGTAGTTTTTTTGTCAAATACTTCATGTGATGGTCCCACCTGAGATGATTATCTATATATATATATATATATATATATATATATATATATATATATATATATATATATATATATATATATATATATATATATATATATACCCAGATATTAAATTTTTTTCGCAGGCTTAACTACAAAATTTTGTTGAATGTTCAGAGTGTATTCTGGCAAGGATGTGGAGAGACTGCTAAACGGTAAATATACTGTTTTATCGAGATTAATAAAAAGCAGTCTTTGAGTTTTTCTAGGTCTTTCTCAATGTTCAGTTTTAGAATGTACCAGTCGTCATTTTCATAGTATATGACCGTGTCGTCCGCGAAACTTATTATTTTTCCAATTGTTTTTTGATTGAATAATATATAAATATATAAACATATATATATATATATACACATATATATATATATATATATATATATATATATATATATATATATATATATATATATATATATATATATATATATATATATATATATTTATATATTCAAAAGCCAGAAGGTACTGGTATTTTGGGCAATGGTAAATCTAGTATCTCCCAATCGAAACAATTAGGTGGGGCCCAGGTCATTTGGGGGGGAACGTTCCCCAAGTTCCCCCCTCTGGATCCGCGCCTGAAATCTTTTAAGTTTCCTAAAAGTCAAAGTGAAACAACAAATAATATTATCCACATATCTTAACCAATAAAAAATGAATTGTGGACCAACATATATATATTGTTACGAATTCGGGTTCTCTAGGATGATTTCCAATAACTAACTAAATTTAATTAATAAACAAATCGGTATATATTTACAAAACAGTAATTTCAAAATAACCACACTTTTCAATAACTGTCACTACTTCAAAACACAAGCTTCGTTCTTCTTTAATAACACGGTAATTCACTGTAGACTAATTGTAGACTGTCTCTCGTCTCTTCTATGGTCGCTTTTATATGTCTTGTCATTTCTTCGAGAAGCTTCCAGAATGTTCCAGTCTTCGAATTAAGAGGGCGGTTACTTCAACGTTCATCGAATATTCCAGAGAACACAGAGTCGGCTTTAGACATTTTCGTAACACTGCCCCCCTCTTAAGTTTGATCGTCCCGATCAAAATCTTCTGATACACCTCCACCGTGATACTTTGCTAGCCTATCTAAATGTACAACTTTAGGCTTCGTCCTAGGAGTGCGTTGGATTCGGTAGACAACATCATTTATCCTCTTTGTGACTTTATAGGCTCCTTCCCAATTCTGGCTCAATTTAGGTGATAACCCTTTCTTTCGCTGGGGATTGTACAACCATACTAAATCTCCTTCTTTGAATCCGGCTGAGTTCGCCCTCAAATCATACCTGGTCTTCATTTTGTCAGTACTAGCATCTATCTTATCCCGGACGTGCTCATGGATCTTTCTTAGGTGCAGTCTCAATTCATCTGCATAAGTCTTTACTTCCACTGGTGTATCTTCGGGAGTACCGAATAGCAAATCACATGGCAAACGTAATTCTCTACCAAAGAGTATCTTTGCTGGAGTATGACCTGTGGAATCCATAACCGATCCTCGATAAGCCATCAGCAGTACTGGCAAGTGCCTGTCCCTATCCTGTTGGTGATCAGCCACAACCTTCGACAGATATTGTTCCATGGTGCGATTGAATCTTTCCACCATTCCATCAGACTGTGGATGTAATGGAGTGGTTCTGGTCTTTCGGATGTTCAATATCTCCATCACTTTCTTAAAAACTTCGCTTTCGAAGTTTCGTCCCTGGTCTGAGTGTAATTCCAGTGGAACTCCGTATCGGGATATGAACTGATCTACCAGTACACGTGCCACAGTCTCAGTCTCTTGGTTCGGAAGAGCATAGGCTTCAGGCCACTTGCTAAAGTAATCCATGACAACCAGAATGTATTTATTTCCATCGTTAGAAGTTGGAAAAGGCCCGGCAACATCAATAGCAATTCTCTCAAATGGAAGCCCTACGTTGTATTTCTCCATTTTTCCATGAGTTCTCTTTGAGGGTCCCTTAGTGGCTGCACATGTTGGACACTTTCTGCACCAAGCTTCTACGTCATCACGGCAGTAGACCCAATAAAATCTTTCCCTTATCCTTGCAATTGTCTTATTCACGCCAAAATGGGCCCCTGAGCTTCCACCGTGGATTTCCTGTAGAAGTTCTTGCACTTTGCTGGTTGGTACCACTAAGAGGGTTTTGATTTCTTTACCATCCGGACTTTCCCATTTCCTCTTGAGTAACCCATTTTCAAGAATTAAGGAATCCCATTGCGCCCACAGTGCCTTCGTTTTAGCGCTCATTGTTGAAATATCTTTCCAGGTGGGTCTATGGTCGAGTCTTTTCCAATCTCTGAGATGCTTTATTTCAGGATCTTGTTCCTGTGCCTCAATTAATTCTTCTGTCGTCCATCCCTGTTTCAAATCGATGGTAGTTCTCCTTAAATCGATTATTCCTTCTTTCATTTCAATTTTCTTGCAGTGTCGACATTCTTCTTTGCATGGTCGTCTGGATAAAGCATCAGCATTATTATGGATTTTTCCTCGTCGATGTTCTACTTTGCAGTCATATTGTTGCAGTCTTTCTATCCATCTTGCGATTTGGCCCTCTGGAATCTTCATCTGCAATAACCATTTGAGTGCTGCATGGTCAGTCCGAACCAAAAATCTTCTTCCATAAAGGTACTTGTGAAAATGCTCTATGGATTTTATCAGAGCTAACAATTCCTTTCGAGTAACGCAATAGTTTTCTTTCTGATCTGTTGAAAGTTTTGCTGTAATATTCGATGACTCTTTCTTCGCCTCCTTGTACTTGTGACAAAACAGACCCAATGCCCATATTGCTAGCATCCGTATCTAGAATAAATAGTCCCGTAGTCTGTGGATACGACAAAATAGGGCTTGAGCAAAGTGCAGCTTTAAGTTGTCGAAATGCTGCCTCGCACTCTCTTGTCCAGTTGAAGGTGGCTTTATTTTCAGTCAGTTTATGTAATGGTTTAGCTATATCAGCAAACTTATCTACAAATCTCCGATAATAGGTACATAGTCCTAGAAAACTTCTAACCTCATGTTTGTCTTTCGGTCTTCTCTTACTGCTTCGACCTTATCCTCTGATGTATGTATTCCGCTAGATGATATAGTATGTCCTAGACAATGTACCTGATTTTGAAATAGGCAACACTTTTATATAGTTCAATTTCAAATGAGCATTCCTAAATCTGCTGAAAATTTCTTTCAAATTTTTCAAGTGGTCTTCGAAGGATGCTCCCATAACCATCACATCATCTAGGTATACTAAAACAGGTTTTCCAAGTTAATCCTTTCAGAACCAATTCCATCAGTCGTTCAAACGTTGCCGGTGCATTGCATAACCCAAAAGGCATAACATTGAATTGGTACAATCCACTTCCAGTTGAGAATGCAGTTTTCTCTTTATCATCAGGGTGGATCTTTACTTGCCAGTATCCACTCTTTAAATCTAATGTCGAAAACCACTTCGACCCCGACAGTGTTGTTAACGTGTCATCTATTCTGGGTAGTGGATAGCTATCTTTCTTGGTAACATCATTAAGTTTCCGATAATCGACACAAAATCTTGTTGTCCCATCCTTCTTCTTAACTAGAACAACAGGTGCTGACCATGGACTTGATGACTCTTCTATGACTCCCTTCTCCTTCATGGATTCGATTAATTCAGCTACTTCTGATTGTTTAGCTAATGGAAGTCTTCGAGGAGCTTGTCGTATAGGGTGGGCATTCCCTGTGTCGATCCGGTGGGCAACTAAACCAGTTCCTTCGAGTTCTTGGTCTTCAAAGAGGTCGCTTTCTTCG
The DNA here is from genome assembly GCA_030704885.1 of Cynegetis impunctata. Lineage (NCBI taxonomy): Eukaryota > Metazoa > Arthropoda > Insecta > Coleoptera > Coccinellidae > Cynegetis > Cynegetis impunctata. Next base: position 993,498 of record JARQZK010002177.1, on the reverse strand, counting down.
TGGATAAATTTTCGAGCCAATTTTAACTGTTCTGATGATAAATGTTTCCATGAACTCTCCAATTTAGTGAAATCAACATACTTTTTCTTAGTTTCCTGTATATCAGCTGGTTCCTCACATCGAGCTATCCACGACACTGGTTCCAATGTAGCCACTGTTTTTCCTTGTTCAATATTTAGCTGTTCGTTACTAATATTAGCTACTCTTACAGGGATGTTTCGTTTTGTCAGAGATAAAGTCCTAGCCGTTAAAAATGTACAGTCTAATTTAGGTTCAATGAGTCCAACACACCACCCAGGATCGTGTTCTGGTCTTACATAGATAATATGCTCTGAGCAAGCAGGTATCTTATAGGCTTGAATTGTTTTCAGACTTACTTGATTTTCATTTGAGCCATAGTTTGGAATGAATTCCTCATTTCCAATCTTTAAAATTCCAGTATTCTTCTCGTAAACTAATCCATATTTTTTCACAACGTCCATACCCAAAATAAACTCATCAGTAATGTCTGCTACAAGAACTTTATGTGGGATCTGCAATCTTCCCCCAATTTCCAATAAAATATCAGCTTCTCCACGAATATAGCTCCTTTGACCAGTTGCTGTCTTCAGAGTTATATTGTACCTCATTGGAGTAATTTTAGATGTTGGTAATATATCAGGCCTAACTAATGATACTGTCAGCGCCAGTATCAACAATTACCTTCACAGGTTGTCCTGAGATTGAGGCCATTAACTGATAAGCTTCCACCTGCAATGCTTCTAATGAAAACGGTCCTGGGGGCTGTCACTTCCCCAGTCAGAGTTTGCCCTTTACTCTGACTGGTGGTAGTTTTCCTGATTCCTCCTAGGTGCTGGTGAGGATGATCTTCCTCTGTTTCGGTTATCATCTCTGCCTCTGTTCATTCTGGAACGACATTCTCTACTAGTGTGTCCATATTTTCCACACGAGTAACATTCACCCTTAAAAGATACTCGGTTCTTTTCAAAAAGAAGAAA
>JARQZK010002177.1:930000-982500 GCA_030704885.1 Cynegetis impunctata | reverse complement strand
AAAATCAAACCTCTTTTTTTCAGGATATTGTTTATAACTTTCACAATTTTCGAGAGCGAATTTTTATTTTTCTCAAAAAAACATCTACATGCCACTCCGAATCGAGTGACACCTTACTCAAAGTTTTCCGAGACTGCGGAGAAAAGTTGAACAAAAAAGCATTTGTTGACTAGACTAAATATATTAGAAAGATTTTCGGTGTTTTCAAGCATGATTTATATACGTTTTTTATAAAGCAGCTGATAAATTCATCGAAACTGACGAGCTTTATCAAAAATTTTTTATTGTCACACCTGTTGTTCTCGTTAGTTGAAAGTGTAGAAGAAATATTTAATTCGTAGAGGCGATGTTAAGCCTAAAAATGCAATAAGAGAGCTGGATGATTGCCTAGAAATTTTTTTTTTCGAATATCATGTTGCTCAGAATATTAGCTACGCTGACGATATCGATGTTTGAAGCGAATAAAAATGATTCAAAGGAGCACGATGAAAGAAATGGACTTGTAATGACCCTTCTGAATATATAAAATTCATTGCAAATTAAAAACTCATGTTTGTCCAATTGTTTGTCATTGAAAGGTTTGGCTGCTCTGGCAATTCATCGTGCAATGAATTCACAGCTGACGAAGTCATAATTTCAAATCAGATAATTTGAATTTTTTGCAATTCAATTTAACTCTTCTGCTTATTTTTTACTACCTACATGAAAGATTATTTTTATCAAGAAAACTAGAACTTTAGATGAAAAACTTATGAAATTTTGCACTCAGTCATATCCCCCCCCATCGCAAAAAGCTATCTACGCCACTGGCTGTAAGAACGGTAGACGCGAGGGGAGAGTGTGAGAGAGGCACAAATACAGTTACCGAGTCATGATTGACCTTTTTCTCGCTCTGTCAGCGCTAACCGGTAGATGATTCCATCTTGTGCCCGTATCATTTAAAATCACACTTTACAAAAATTTTGACTTGAGCCCTTATATTATTGAGGGTGCGATATATATATATATATATATATATATATATATATATATATATATATATATATATCTGGCTTGAGAGGACTGCTGCAAAATTTTAGATTTCTTAGACGTGTTCTAGACCCTTCAAGATTGAAAATAATATATTATGCTTTAGTTGAAAGTAGATTGACATATGGGAATTTGTTGTGGGGCTCAGCTGCAAGGTGTCATATAAAAAAATTAGAAAGAATCCGAAAGAGGTTACTAAAATTAATGCTTGGCAAGCTAAGTGATTATCCATCGGATAATTTATATAGGGAAGTAGATGTTTTGGATATAAGGCAGCTTTTTTTTCTGAAGAGCGTAATAACAAAATATGAGGAAAGATTGAAATTGAGTTATGTGGAACACAACTATGAGACCAGGTGTGTTACGCAGCAAAAGACTAGGACGGCTTTTTTCTCTAGTAGTGTGGGGCGCCGATCTTTCGAATATCTGGGAAATAGATTATTTAATTTTCTACCGTACGAGATAAGAAACCTGGAAACTAGCAAACTATTTGTAGTTCGAACAAAGAGATTTCTTAGGGAACGACCTAGAAATCTCATCGGCTCCTTGATTGAATGAGAGGAAGCGTGCTGTCTTGGATGATGTGTCGGGATTCAGAATGTGGATAAATACACAGACGTTACTTTAGATTATTATTTAACTTAGAGAAAATTTATCCCACGCTCTGGCAAAGCCTTTGTGGGACTAGAGTATTATTTTGTTTATTTACATTTTAGGAATGATAATTAGAGTAGGTTGTCATATTATAGAAAAGAAAAATGGTATGATTTAATTTATGTTATATGAAATTTTGTCAAACTTATGTTAAATAAACTTATATTATTATATATATATATATATATATATATATATATATATATATATATATATATATATATATATATATATATATATATATATATATATATATATATATACAGGGTGTCCCGTAAATAACACGCCAGAGTGACACTGGATGTAAATTGGCTTCAGGTCAATCAGATAACATCAACATGACCTCAGTAAAAGTTTTCTGGTTTTCGAGATGTTGCCACTCTTGTGTTTTTTTTCAGAATCTATACTTTAACTCATTTCCTCGCCTGTTTTGAATATAAATAACTTCTAAATTATGGTTTTATTTTCTTGTGCTATCATCAATAGTTGGTTGAGATAATCGACTCATTATTTCATTGAAAACTATATTGTGAAATGCTGTGAGAATTGGCATGATTCTAGACTTTATTTACAAATTAATTATTTTTTAAATTAATTATTAATACATTTTCACAAAATAATTCAGTCAGGATATCAATATTAAAATTGTTTTACTTGATTGCATATTCTCCTTTTGAACACTTTTATGTAGTGTGATTTGATGCATTTACATTATATTGATACTGTTGATGTACGTTTGGAGAATGTCATTTAGGTAATCTTAAATTTCACAAATTGATGGTTTTTTGTATTATTTGAAATAAATTAGTTAATATTCAATTATTATTTTCAATAAATATATAATAATGGATAAGAAAAGTTATACACATATATAATTGACTACATAAAGTGAAGAATGAAAATTATACCACAATTTGAAAAATTATTAAACAACTTTCCGAAGGAGCAATAACAATGGTCTGTTACTACTCCTGCAACCTATAACTCCAAAAAAAATTATCACAATTAATAGACAATCTATTGTAAATATAGGCTGCTATTTCAAATGTCACCAACCAATTGTGACTCACAATTTATTCCAGACAGTTTGCAGTAAGTTGTAGTCAGTGACGGCATAAGGCGTGGGCGACTTGGGCTAACGCCTACGTCCTCGCGGACCTAGGGGCCTCGCTCTGGAGGCGGCAGATATATATATATATATATATATATATATATATATATATATATATATATATATATATATATATATATATATATATATATTTATATATATATATATATATATATATATATATATATATATATATATATATATATATATATATATATATTTATATATATAAGTATATATTCGGCCACAGCCGAAAAATTTTGATGAAACATAGTAGTCTTTTTTAACTATTCAAATTTTTTCAAATCAATAAATGTCGAAGAAATTTCAATATTTCAAAAGTTTTGATGAAGCCACGAATGTCGTGGCGAAACGTCAACTTGTTAATAAAATCGAGTTTTTTGAGATTCGCCAAGCCTGTTATTGCTACTAATTATCAAAAAGTTATATATAATTAGCATAACAGTGATCAATAAAGTGATTTGACAATATATTATTCTTTTTAGTGGACTGCACTAGAGACTATTAAAATTAAACAATTGTCAGCTATCTTAAGATATTGTAAAATATCAATCAACACAATGGAAGAAAACTTTATCGGATTTCTTGCTGTCACTGAGACGACTGAAGTATATTTAATTGATACGATACTGGGAGAGCCATAAAATATATGGCTTAGATATTCAAAATTTTTGTGGCCAAGACTATGACAATTGAACAAATATGGTAGTCGTGAATAGTGGAGTTGAAACTCGAATATTAAGTATAAATTCTAGGGCAATTTTTATACCATGCAGTTGTCATAGCTAGAATCTGCTGTTAGTAGACGTAGCAAATTCTTTTGTGGTAGCAAAAACATTTTCTGGTTTTATTGAGAAAATTTATTTGCTTTTTTCAAATTCCAGCAAACGCTGAATATTAATCAAAGGCAAACTGAAGCCTTTATCAGACACCAGGTGGGAAATCAGAACTGGGTCAGTGAAGGATATATTGCTACAATTTGACAAAGTTAGTGATTGTGGTTCGGTTTTGAACAAAATTAATGAGAAAAGCCGTTATGATCTGCCTAAAGGCTTTAAAAATGAAAGGGTATCCAAAAAAAAAGCAAGTTTGACTATGAAGACAGCGAGCAACCAATACAGTCTCCTGAAAGCCTGTAGAAAACAGATTATTTAATACCAGCAAATAAAATGAACATCAAATATTGCTGACGAAATGTGGTGATGATGAAAAATGGCGTTAAAAATTTACTGTTCGCTGTCTGTTAATTACATAAACTACCACTTGTTGAGATTATTGCGACAAGAAAAGGAATTTACTGCTAACATCGAATAGAATAGTAGATGAAGAGGGCCTCGCGAAATGTACCTTGCCCACATCAAATTAAGGTCTTGCCCCGCCACTGGGTGTAGTAGAAAATAAATTGTTTACTTGATTTCTACCTTTTATTAGGTTTTAGATTTTTGCTACAGTCATTAAAACTTCTCTACAGTGAACTGCAAACGATGTAAAACATATAATATTCATTTTCGTAAACTAGAAATGGTGAGTAACTTGGTGAATAATAGTGTTTTATATATTTTTTATAGTTTACATTTTGACTACAAAAAAATCAATCTCACTACATGTGATATCACTATGTGTAGTAACTTTAACTAGAAAATTAAAAATTTCTTATCAAGTCGGGTTCTAGGCTAAGGCAGCTTTATAGCGAAAGCCTTTCCTTTTTAGAGATGCGATAACGTTGGGGAATTAAGTTGATAATTATTCTTCACTTAAATTTAGATTTCTGTAACACATACTCTAACGGGTACATGATTTAACAACTTCTTCATTTTGTACCAAATAAGCCAAAATTATGCCTGATGTAACAGTGTTTGCGTTTCTTTGAATTCATCCATTTCGTGGACAAATTATAAACGATTCCGTAACTAAGCTTCGATTTTTCAGGTAAAATTTGTACTGTCACGGCAGCTGCTGCATTGAAAATTCTAACAAGCTTATTTTAAAAATCGCTCTCACATCTGCTTTCCATTATTCATTGCAATAATCGCGGCAAAATATCAACTATTTCAATGACAATTTGTTATTCCATTGCAGTTGGAGCACTAGTCTTTGATCTCACTAAGGTTTTCGATAGCCTCAATTTAGATTTTGTTGAAGAAAAACTATATGTCTTGGGATTCCGTGGGAACACGTTGACTTGGCTGATGTCCTACTTAAGATGTAGAAAAATAGCCGTCAAAATAAATCAAACCCACTGAAATTAAGCAATTGTCAACCTAGGTGTTCCACAGGGTTCTGTATTGGGTTAACTTATATTTATAATGTTTATGAATGACCTATTTGTACTATATGTACGGTTATATATGCGGACGATGTTTTCTTCGCAACTTGTGGCAATTCTCCTGAAGAACTGGCAGATGACTTGACTTTACTATGCAATAAGTTTACCGAATGGCGTTTGAACAATCATCTAATTTTATGAGAAAATGGTTCTAATGAAATTCAATATCACTAACGAATCCAATACGTCTTTTGAAATACCTAATGAAGAAATTATTATGACGACTTCCGAGTCGGCAAAGTTGCTTGGAAATTTCATTGACTCATCACTTTCTTCTCAGGCATGTACTGACCATCTAAGAAGATATATAGCAGCTACTCTGCAATTTTGCAACTAAAGGATATATTTTCCTAACAATAACTAATAAACATCTATTATGCGATGACAAACTCTCATTTGTCCTATAATGTTATAATACCTATGGGGAAACTTTAGATTCTCAGCAATATTGTTTGTTTTACAAAAAAAAATAAGTAGGTACGTCTTATCTTTGGGATTGATGAGCGAACCTCCTGTAGAGACCACTTCCAGAGAAATAAAATTCTAACTCTCCCCTGTATCTATATCTATAAAAATATTTTATTCGTTAAAAATAATCTGACCAACTTCATTAAAAGTGCTGACAATCATAACTATGAGACAAGACATGGTAGTCTTCTTCGAATACCGCCTCATCATACTACTTTTTTTGGAGAGAGTCCATCCTACACTGGCATACAGTTGTATAATAAACTACCAATACCTATAGGAGAAGTCCAAAATTTTAATGTGTTTAAAAAATCTCTCAAAGATCTCCTGTGCCAATACTCATTCTATAACCTTGATGAATTTGTGGAATGTAGCTTTTGATATTCTTTTATACCTTTTTGTGTTTATTCATGCTGTGATTTATTTCAATGTATTCTCTTTTCTCTACTGACTTTTCAAATATCATGTAAATGGTCCAAATGGAATGAAATGATTATTATTATTATTTATTATTATGCTAGGTTCTAAAGTATGCCTGCCTATATTTGTAATATTTTTTGTTGAAGCAGAAATTTTTTTTCCGTCTTTCTGAAGGAATACCTGCAATTTGAAGCAGAAATGTTTTTTTTTCATCAATAAGTAGCATACCGTCAAAAAGGTCATTAAGTAGAGAAGTTCTCAAAAGAGATTGAAGCTCTCAATTGTTACTCTTTTAAACATTGAATTTTGAATAATGTTTTCACTAAATCACCAATTTTGTGGAACAAAAATCCTTGTATGTGCCTTTGATGGTATCAGTTGTAATGAAAACTATCAACTTTTCGAGCAAGCATACATTACAAAATATTTATTTGAAAAAATGGTTCTTGTAAAGGAATTAATGAAACACTTACAAGGGTTCAGAGGCGGGATTCTGGTAATTTGAGAAAAAAAAATTCAAAAAATTTTATCTCCTTGAATGTGAGTCATAGGACCCATATTCCAAGAATGAAGACATTGCAAATGACTCCAACAATATGCCAAAAAATGTTGATGGTTCATGTGCTGTAATCAAATAAAAATCAATAATAAACGGATAATATTTTTATGTGGGAGGTTCCTTCTCCATTTTGTGTACATATCATCCATTAAGTCATGTGTGATTTTTACTGCATAACAGATCTATGTGAGCGGAGTCAGCGGAAATTAAACAGAAAATAATATTTTTATAGGACAAATTGAACACAGAGTCATCAGGTATCTGTAATACGTGACTATCTTTCCAGATGCTTCTCTGCACGAGAAGATGAGTATTGAAGCAAACATTTAGGGGCTGTGTTTAAATCTCTAAAAAGCTTCTCTCAAACCGTTATCTTATATTATATTTATATATATATATATATATATATTTATATATATATATATATATATATATATATATATATATATATATATATATTTATATATATATATATATATATATATATATATATATATATATATATATATATATATATATATATATAATATATATATATATATATATATATATATATATATATATATATATATATATATATATATATATATATATATATATATATTATATATATATATATATATATATATATATATATATATATATATATATATATATATATATATATATATATATATATATATATTATATATATATATATATATATATATATATATATATATATATATATATATATATATATATATATATATTTATATATATATATATATATATATATATATATATATATATATATATATATATATATATATAAGGTATTTTCTTAAGACGATTAAACGTATAAACATTAAATTTCTCTCAGAGATGGATTGTTTGAAGAGGTGTAATTAAGTGGGCGGCAAGATCTCCTGACTTGACTCCACTTTATATCAGACATAACTGATTCAAAAACTCTGAAATGTCCTGAGATACAAACAATTTCTCCATAAATGATAAACAATTCTATTGGAAGCTACAAATACAATAAATAGTAAAAAATTGTTTCACTTATTTTTTAGTAATGTGGTACATATTCTGTTTTTTTGAAATTAGGATGAAATCAGCTTTTCTACGATATATGATTCGACCTACGGTGCTATTTAAAGAAATTCAAGATGACGGCTTTACACTGAATGCTGACGTCACTCAAGTTTGACAGGACCTCTGAAAATCAAAAAATACAATATTATGCATAACCCTATAATTTGATAATTATACGTTCAATCGTTTCAAAGAAAATACCTTGTTGCCAGACTTTCTCGCTACCCGGTATATATATATATATATATATATATATATATATATATATATATATATATATATATATATATATATATATATACATATATATGCTCCACACTATTTATTGATTCTATTTCTTAATTATTAAAATCTATTTTCATATATTCATTACATGCCAATATATAATAGTATGAAGATCATCCTCTTTCTTCAATATGGAATTTGAAACCGTCTATTGGCCTCAGAACTATATAGTTCTTCACTCTGATTTCTTCAATCGATTTGTAGTCACAATTCACCTTGTACTTCCTCAGAATTATGCTCAGCAGCGTTTTCATGTTCATGTAAGAGTATCGTACACCTGAAATAACAGCGAAACTTCAAAAAGTACAAACATAAGAATAAAAAAGAAATAACATGAATCAAATTGATTGTAAAAATCGTATCTCCAAACTGAACCATAAAAAACACCATGCAATGACACACTCTCACCTACGCATCCCCTCAGACCACCAGAGAAAGGAACGAATGAATAAGGGTGTCTCTTTAGGACTTCGTCTGGCAAAAATCTTTCTGGTTTGAATTTGAGAGGTTCATCCCAATAATTGGCAGATCTGTGAGCGTAGTAAATCGATAAGAGTAAGGTAGTTCCGACAGGGAGGGTAGACTCAGCTGAAAATTATTATGATCTGAATGAAAAAAATTAATTTTCATGTTGTGCAGAACATTTATAAGTATAATATCAGAACTTTTGCTTTCCAACATTGTTCAAAAATACAATACAATGAAAAAATTATATTAAACCCCAATAGGCCAAACATATATATATATATATATATATATATATATATATATATATATATATATATATATATATATATATATATATATATATATATATATATATATATATATATATATATATATGTGCTTTTTTGGCCGAATGATTTCAATGAAAATGGGGTTTCATATTGACGTGTACTCTCTGACGTGTACCATAACCGTGATCTATAATTGACAAACAATATTTTGATCTGTGAACTCTTGTTAATAATACCAGTGCAAAAGTCTTTCTTACGTTCAATACTCCAGTTTCAGCATAAAGAACTTCTGAAGGGTAGGTATTTTGTTTCCTTTAAATAATTTTCAGGAATTTCTTTTGCAGTATCTCTATTTTGTATATGTATTCGTCACAAGCCGATTCCCAAGCCAGGATTCCGTAGGTGAGTCTCGAATTTATTAACCCATAGTATATTCCCAAAGGTAGCTTGCGTCAAACACATCCCTCAGCTGCTTGAAATGATATAACATGCTACGTAGGGTAGCTGCAACGTTTCTCAGGTGGTGATTCCACTTCAAATGTGAATCGATCGTTACTCCGAGATATTTTATCGTATCTGATATTCGAATTATTCTATCTGAATCCACATCCAATGAGACAAAAGGAGGCAAATTGCGAGAGTAGCAGGTAAATGTGAGAAATTTTGATTTATCATAATTTAAAGTTAATCGCTTCTGGCACATCCAGTAATCAATAATTTTCATATCCATTTCAGCCTGCTCCTTCTAATCCTCCCAACTGTCTCCATTGATAACCAATGCCATATCATCAGCAAAGCTCATAATTGATCCATTTAGAGTCAGATTCAGCAGGCTGTTTACATAAATCGTAAACAAAATCGGTCCCAGAAGAGTGCCATGGGGCACCCCACACACGAATATTGCCTTTAGAACTGATGGAATCCTGTACCTGCACCAACTGTCTCCTATCTCTCAAATAGTCTTGTAAGAGTTCCAGAGCACTACCTCTGATTTCCACCTTCTCCAATATATCGAACAATTCCCTATAATTAACCGTGTCAAACGCCTTTGCAAGGTCTAAGAAAATCACAATAACTTTTTTACCCCTATCTACTGCAAGGCATATATTTGATGTGAGAGAACTCAAGGCATCTTGTGTTGATACATTTTCACGGAAACCGAATTGGTTTTCAGAAGTAGTTTCATTCAGTCGAAAGAAACCACTAAGTATAACTTTTACTACCTTTTCAAATATTTTTGCGAAGCTAGATATGAGAGATATCGGCCTACAGTTCGTTACTGAAGTTTTATCTCCTGTTTTGTATAACGGCTTGACAACAGCAAGCTTGAAAGCATCTGGACACTTCGACGATTCCATATATATATATATATATATATATGTATACATATATAATATAAAAATAAAAATAGAATTCATAAACTTTACAACACATTAGGAACGACAAACAAAGAATATATTCCTCTACCATATATTCCTCAATTAAATAACAAAATATCACATATTTTAAATGCACACGATATTAAAGTAGTCCACACTGCACAAAATCAAATAAAACAAATATATTCTAAATTAAAAAATAAAACACCTCTTCTGCAAAAATCTCATGGTGTTTATAGTATACCCTGTAATAAATCATATATAGGACAAACTTTTCAAAATTTAGAAGAAAGATTAAAAGCACACAAATATACCAAAACACAAACCACAGCACTAATCAAACATAAAAACAATGAGAATCATAGTTTCAACTTTAATAGCACAAAAATTTTGGAAATAGAGAAAGATAAAAAACGCAGAGAAATTTTAGAAATGTTACATATTCAAAAAAATTTAAATTATGTCGTAAATGATAGAACAGATATAAAACATTTCAATATACGCAGATTTAATTCTTCAATTTTTCTAAGAAACAACATAAATCAAAACAAAATAACTCAAGAAACAAACTATACATTTTTTTGAAAAAGAGATAAATAGTACCATATTCTTTGACTTTTCAAAATCAAAATAATTTGAACCTATTTCGAAAATAACGTGGGTAAAGGTTTCTGTGGTTTTCCTTACCATCTAATAATAACATATTTGAATGTTAATATTGGACTGAATAGCACGTAATAAATAACAGAGAACGGCCACAGCCGAAAAATTTTGATGAAACATAGTTGTCTTTTTTAACTATTCAAATTTTTTCAAATCAATGAATGTCAAAGAAATTTCAAATTTTCAAAAGTTTTGATAAAGCCATGAATGTCGTGGCGAAACGTCAACTTTTTTAAAAAACCAAGTTTTTGGAGATTCACCAAGCCTGTTATTGCTAATAATTATCAAAAAGTTGAAAATAGTTTACAGGCAACAACAATTTAAACAAATATAAATAATATATATATATATATATATATATATATATATATATATATATATATATATATATATATATATATATATATATATATATATATATATATATATATATATATATATATATATATATATATATATATATTTTTTTTTTTGTTTTTTTTTTGTTTTTTTTTTTTTTTTTTTTTTTTTTTTTTTTTGTTCAAATCAAATCAAAATTTATTCAAAACAAATATTCAAATTACATGAGTAAACCCAAAATACCCTTGTCACAAAAAACAAAGGTACTAGTATTTGAAACAAAATCTATTTCTTAATCTATCTTAAATCTAGGAAAATGATCTTCTGAACAATTGTGCAATCAATATATCAATATACAGTTTGTCACCTAAACTAGAAGTTTGTGTGTGAACAAACTTCCCAGATTAAAACAACTCATGTAATATGGCGTTAGCACTAGCTGATACCTGAATATATAATGCTCAACAAAACTAAATAATTTAAAACTGTACAATAATTATTATCACCATTATATATATATATATATAGTTGATGGAATCCGTCGTTACTACGTGATAATTTAACATGATGAACAAAACTAAATTTGGATTTACTACGTTGATTATCACATAATATTTTGAAAAATATAACACTGCGATTGCAATTTCGGTCACTAGACCATCATCGGGCAGATTGAGTTAAGAACTGAATACAGAATAATTATAGATTTGCGCTTACGGGTGGGAAAGGATTATTGCAGGTACCTAAATAGACAAGAGGAACATATTTCAAGAAGGGCTAATCGAGTGAATTTCCCAAATTGGTACAATACAATGTTCTTAGAAAAGTCATTATTGTTTGAATACACTAAATATAGGAGAATATATCAAGTCAATCTGGTCGTTCAGCAAGATATCTTTTGCATTATTATTGAGTTTAAAAATTTCTAATGATTCTAAGTAAGTAAGTTTGGTTCCTTTCGGTAATTTGTGCATGATTTGAAAATTATCTATTTGTGGAAATGGGTGGTGGTTTTCACGGCAATGATTTGAAAACGTTGAATCCGTTTTATTTTTCAAGAAAGATTGTTGGTGTTCTTTAAATCTTGTCTTGAACGATCGACCAGTCTGACCTATATAATATACTCCTTTACATACAGGACAAATCAACTTATAAACTCCTGAACTTTCAAATTTTGAAGTGATATCTTTGGCATTGAATAAAAATCCTTAGAGTTTTGTCTTAGGTTTGAAAGCAATTTTAATATTACATTTAGGTATGACATTAGCAACTTTTTCTGTTAGAGGACCAAAATATGTTAAAGATGTGAATTTTTCCGATTTTTCTACTTTTAATTGGGGATATATGCTGTTGTACGCTAGTTGACTACGTTTCTTGTTTATCATTTTATCTATCAAACTTGTATGAAAACCATTATTTGACGCAATTATTTTTATAGTCGAAATTTCTTTTGCTAAATTTGTTACTGATAATGGAATTGAAAACGCTCTGTGGATCATTGAATTAAAAGCTGAATGTTTATGGGAAAGAGGATGATTTGAATCCGACGGAATACATATATCCGTGAAAGTTGGTTTTCTATATATATCGAAACTCAAAGTATTATTATTATGAAAGATAGTTAAATCCAAGAAGTTTATTTGTCGATCCAATTCTTTTTCAATTTTGAACTTTATATTTGGGTGAATGCTATTAATATAATTCAAAAACTGATCTAATTGTCTCGCGGTGCCCTTAAAACAAGCAATTACATCATCAACGTATCTATGCCAAAAACTTATATGCGATGCTTTTGTAGAATTGAATATTATGTTCTCTATATGTGACATGAAAATGTCTGCAATAAGCGGACTTAAGGGGGAACCCATAGCCAGCCCTCTAGATTGTTCAAAAATTTTGTTATCAAACTGGAAGTAATTTTGACTAAGACATATATCTAATAAGAAAATGATATCATTTATTTTAATAATATCCATAGTGGATTGTGGATATTATTAAAATAAATGATATCATTTTCTTATTAGATATATGTCTTAGTCAAAATTACTTCCAGTTTGATAACAAAATTTTTGAACAATCTAGAGGGCTGGCTATGGGTTCCCCCTTAAGTCCGCTTATTGCAGACATTTTCATGTCACATATAGAGAACATAATATTCAATTCTACAAAAGCATCGCATATAAGTTTTTGGCATAGATACGTTGATGATGTAATTGCTTGTTTTAAGGGCACCGCGAGACAATTAGATCAGTTTTTGAATTATATTAATAGCATTCACCCAAATATAAAGTTCAAAATTGAAAAAGAAATGGATCGACAAATAAACTTCTTGGATTTAACTATCTTTCATAATAATAATACTTTGAGTTTCGATATATATAGAAAACCAACTTTCACGGATATATGTATTCCGTCGGATTCAAATCATCCTCTTTCCCATAAATATTCAGCTTTTAATTCAATGATCCACAGAGCGTTTTCAATTCCATTATCAGTAACAAATTTAGCAAAAGAAATTTCGACTATAAAAATAATTGCGTCAAATAATGGTTTTCATACAAGTTTGATAGATAAAATGATAAACAAGAAACGTAGTCAACTAGCGTACAACAGCATATATCCCCAATTAAAAGTAGAAAAATCGGAAAAATTCACATCTTTAACATATTTTGGTCCTCTAACAGAAAAAGTTGCTAATGTCATACCTAAATGTAATATTAAAATTGCTTTCAAACCTAAGACAAAACTCTCAGGATTTTTATTCAATGCCAAAGATATCACTTCAAAATTTGAAAGTTCAGGAGTTTATAAGTTGATTTGTCCTGTATGTAAAGGAGTATATTATATAGGTCAGACTGGTCGATCGTTCAAGACAAGATTTAAAGAACACCAACAATCTTTCTTGAAAAATAAAACGGATTCAACGTTTTCAAATCATTGCCGTGAAAACCACCACCCATTTCCACAAATAGATAATTTTCAAATCATGCACAAATTACCGAAAGGAACCAAACTTACTTACTTAGAATCATTAGAAATTTTTAAACTCAATAATAATGCAAAAGATATCTTGCTGAACGACCAGATTGACTTGATATATTCTCCTATATTTAGTGTATTCAAACAATAATGACTTTTCTAAGAACATTGTATTGTACCAATTTGGGAAATTCACTCGATTAGCCCTTCTTGAAATATGTTCCTCTTGTCTATTTAGGTACCTGCAATAATCCTTTCCCACCCGTAAGCGCAAATCTATAATTATTCTGTATTCAGTTCTTAACTCAATCTGCCCGATGATGGTCTAGTGACCGAAATTGCAATCGCAGTGTTATATTTTTCAAAATATTTTGTGATAATCAACGTAGTAAATCCAAATTTAGTTTTGTTCATCATATATATATATATATATATATATATATATATATATATATATATATATATATATATATATATATATATATATATATATATATATATATATATATATATTTATAATATATATGTATATATATTATGTATATATATATTATATATATATATATATATATATATATATATATATATATATATATATATATATATATATATATATATATATATATATATATATATATATATATATATATATATATATATATATATATATATATATATATATATCATTGGCAAGCCATAATGGTTAATACGAGTGGTTTCAGTCCTCTTAGTGTCAGTCTCTCCTTTCTTAATGCATAATATAACCCTAATCATAACACAATATAACGAAACATGGTACCGATTGATGATAGCATATGTATCTGCGAAATTTTGTGATTTTTGATTTCAGTTTCCATTAATCAACAACTTAAGGCTGAGTATGACCTTATACCATTCTGCAGAATTTTCTTCCACGAATAGCCTTAGTATCTGGATTTTCACTCTCTCCGAAAATACTCCGAATCGTCTGCATTCTTTTTCAAATATATTCAACCATTCCTCTGAATTTTAACTACTATTGGATTTATCCAGAACAAAGTGAATAACCGTCGGAAATATATCCAATTGCTTCGATTCTGGCCCTTTGTAAACAATCATAAATGATCGTTTCATTTCAACTGAGAGTAAATCTTGAACCATATTGTTTTTCGTCAAATAAAGTTTAGTCAATTCATCTAGTAGAGTGGCTATAATATTTCGATACTCTTCACAGTTTTTTGCAGCCCTTGCCATGATTGGAATAGCAAAAAAATCCTTGTGATAATCTTCAATCAAACATTTTTTCGCAAACTCATAAATCTTGTTTTATTCGAGTTTCTCTATAGTTTTCACACTGATTGAGGGTACTCATTTCCTAATTGACTCACATTCTAAAGAAACCTATATACGAATCATCTTGGATGTATTGATAAATAAAATTGTTCAATAGATAAATTAATTTAAAAAATGATATATCCTGAAAAAAAAAACAATTTTAGTTGCAATCCTAATGAAGCTTTTATTTATTTTTCATTTGTATATTATTTGTTGATTTTACCTTAGATACGGTTGCTATAAATACCCTAGGGCGTAATGAGCGGGAATAATGGATCATAACGCCGGCTAATTGTACGAGGAGAAATGAAGCAACTTCCATTGATTAAATACTTTGAAATCCTTGTCGTATACGACTCTGGATTTCTCCGGCAATTAATTATTCGCACCTTTGGTGGCATTCATCCTTTGCTCATAAAGCCCTAGGGCACAATGGGTGTATTTACAGCAACCGTATCTCAGGTAGAATCAACAAAAAATATACAAGTGGAAAATAAAATAAATAATGAACTAAAATATATTATGCTAAAATATATTAATTCAACTCGCCTGAAAAATCAATTTAATGTCATTATTTCATCAAAAATCTCAATCTGTTTAATTTTCTTCTTATAAATGAAAATCATGATAACTGAGAAGCCTGAGTTTACCGAGCATGATATCTCTCATAAATTGCTCTCAG
Source organism: Cynegetis impunctata (assembly GCA_030704885.1). NCBI lineage: Eukaryota > Metazoa > Arthropoda > Insecta > Coleoptera > Coccinellidae > Cynegetis > Cynegetis impunctata. The sequence goes on along the minus strand of JARQZK010002177.1, from coordinate 966,454 downwards.
ATAAGCCTTCGCAGAATATAAGTACAGAACTCTCAGCGCTAACTAAGTTTACAACAATACATAATGAGCAATATGACCACCTCAAAGGATGCGACATGACTTTTATTGTTACATATATATGCTATAATTCTTTCACATAAAAGTCTTCTCCATTAAAAAACACTCAAATGTGCCATAACAAATAATTCTATCTAATTTCTTTGAATAACCAAAATTTTTTGTCCACGACTGTACTATAAATCATTCATTATACGTGTGCTTCCTGAAATACAATTATACCTATTAATCACTAGTGAATAATGGTTTATTATACACTGCATGACGTCACACTCAAAACGTATGTCCAAACTTGTCACTATCATTCACATTGTTAGGATAGTATTGTTATTAGATTTTTAGGTTTTATGTAACTGAGATAACTATAAATTCAATGCCTTCGTTTATTTTCAATAATTGTTCTGTTAATATTAATATAAATAAATAAATGCAAAATTATCTATTTTATTTTCATCAGAGTGAAAGAAAGGAATGGAATTGATGTCAAGTGAAATAGTTACAACTATTTACGAGTATGCAGTTTTCAGTGAACACAGAAAATGTTATGTCAACGCTTTTGATAACTATTTTTATTGTTGAAAATGCAGATTATTACTAAATTTTTCGAGGAAGTCGTAGACAAAGTATAGTTTTCTAGTCGCACAAAATTACAATTATTCAGTCGGGTGAATTGACACTCGCTTGCAGTTCGTGTCGCAAACTTCAGCCTCGTGAAAAATAGCAATCATTTTGTGCTCGTTGAATGATATACTATTAAACTTCCAAATAGCTTACATAATTTCACTTCTTCTCCTTGAACTATCCTCGATATAAAAGGGGCAGGAGGAAACAATCTCAAGGTTTCTTTGATGCACCTTTCGAGCAGTTGTAGTTTTGGTAAATCCTCGGGTTCTGGACTTCTTTCTTCGCCAAGTACCTCTATTATTTCCTCGAAAACTTGTTGCTTTGAATGAGAATTGCAGGTTATGTATGTTCAAAAGCCCATATGAAATGATAGTTGATAAGAAAAAAAAACACCTATTATATATTTGTTTTGTTATGTATTAATCACCTGAATATCTTGGTGCATGCCCATCATGCTGAGAAAGAAGCAAGACGTCACTGCCGATGTGTCAGTGCCCTAGAAAAAAAAATGGTTTTAATTAGGAATTATTTCTAAATTATACACATATCATACTCCTACGTAGAAGGTTTTCACTTCATCCCCCAACTCTTCGTCCGTGAATTGCATCCCCTTGTGGTCAATTTCGAGCAACATCTCCAAAAATACTTTTCGTTTTATCGGAGCTGTAATATTCAAAATAAAAGGGCAATATTTATCATCTCTCTAACGTTGAAATATTCTCACCGTCTTCGAAAAATAAATCCTCTTCTTTATCCTTGAGCTTTTTCGTGAATTCAGCTTTTTTTTCTCGTATAATCTCGAAATGATAATACAAATAAGAAATTTCAAAAAATCATAACCATATGAAATAAAATTCTAAGGTGAGTTGAATCAATAGTTTTCATCATATTTCATGAGATTTAAGAAATTTACCGTAACTGCGTCAGGAGATCGATTTTAGCCTACTTTTGATTGTCGTATCTGATTGGAAAAGTGTTTTTAATTTGGTTTTCAACACAATAATTTGATTTTCTCGTCGATGTACTCTGACCTGAAGTTGTTAAAAAAAGCTTCCTAATTTGCTGAAAAATTGAGTAGGGTCAAAAATCCAAGCAACTATCTACAGAATGGTGGATTTACTGAAAACGTGAAATATTGGCCAATATTTGTAAATTTATTTCGGTTAGTTATTCTAAGAAAAGAGTTCAACTTTGAAACTAAAAAGAAAAATCTAACTATAGTTTGAGAAAACTAGAGAATACGGTTCTGTAAGTAATGCACTAAAAAAATTTAATAAAAAACATGAATCATTGTAGTAAAGTTTATTTGCTATTTCTAAATTTTTTACTACTTAAATTCCCAGAACTTATTCAAAAACTGTGCAGCTAATTGTCTTAATTAAATAATGACTTATGTTCCAGCAAAGTAAGCAAAACGGCTCCAACAGTCGTGGAACATTAGAAAGTAACTAGTTTTACATGATATATAACGAAAGGAACTTCGTTCAAAGCGGGTGTCACGATAACTTTCTTCTTTTTAGCCATATTTTCTGCGAAAATAATAGGATATTGTACTGTAACGATAGTCAAAAGTCAGGTGCGGAAGTAGATTTTCTCCCCCGTTATTTGCAATTTATTTTTTGGATGTCTGATGTATATGTTTGTATATATATATATATATATATATATATATATATATATATATATATGTTATATCGTATGTTTTCTCGGATGGTGGAATGAATCAGAGAAAGATTCCGGGGTTCAATCCGATTTCGGAAGTTTTGTTGGCGCTGAGAAGCACCGTTTGTTTCACGACGTTTCGCCAAAATCTCATTTGGCATTTTCAAGTGCTGCTGTACGTCTGGTGACTCGACGGCAACTACTGTTCGCCTCTGCTTGTAGCTCGGTTTTATTGGCATTGGCTGGTCTCGTTTCCTGATTGGCCGGTTCGCTGCATAGGCTCCGCCCCCTCACTTCTTGACTTTCTTCCTCGAAGTTAGTTTTTACGTCTTGTGTTGTTTTATCCATTTTCGTGTTTTTTAAAATTATTTTCCAAGTCAGTGGAATATTTAGAGCATCGTCTCGTTTGTTTAGGTGTCCGGATTTTTCTATTTCTAGAGCTTCTCTTATGGTACGGACCCTGTAGTTTTCTATGGATGCTATTTCTCTTGATCGGTCAAAATCGATTCTGTGGCCTGTTGCTTGATGATGTTGAAACAGGGCTGATGTTGTTTGTTTATTTCTGACGCTATTTTTATGTTCTTGTATTCTTGCAGATATTTTTCTGTTCGTTTGTCCTATGTATGTTTGGCCGCAGTCTGCACACGGTATGCTGTAGACGCCGTGGTTTTCTAATCCGATTTTATCTTTCGGGTTTCCAAGTATATTGGCTATTGTTTTTAGGGGTTTAAATATTGGTGTTATGTTATTTTTCCTCAAGACTCTTTCAATTTTATCTGTAATTCCTTTTACGTATGGAAGTACTGCTTTTTGTCTTTTGTATATATATATATATATATATATATATATATATATATATATATATATATATATATATATATATATATATTATATATATATATATATATATATATATAATATATATATCTATATAGAGATAGATAGGGTGGCCCACCACATTCGCCTCGGTGTTTCTATGAGAAATGAAGAGAGTGGGAAATTTTTGTTTAGCACATTCATATGTGAGTCCATGAGGAGCATATTCCAAAATTACTTTGAAATATACGGATGACCAAAAAAAAAGATACATATCAAAGTTTTATTTTTTCTTATGGAACACCCTATATTTTTTCATATTTTTAGATACTACAGACCAAATGAAGGTAAGTTACTGTATTTCCTATACCTAAAACTAACCGTTGCTGAGAAATTTTGAGAAATTAAAAAATACGGACCATAATTAAAAAATTGTTTACACCCTGTAACATGTAACGAGCTGCTTAAAGCTGAATTTACTGCTTAGCCGAAAGGTTAAAGTTAACTACCACATAAAAATTTTATGTCAATATTGTATAGAGTGATGAAAAAAATTGCATCAAAGTTTGGGCACATTTTTTATTGAATAACTTCTCAAAGTTAAATAAAACATCCTGTATTCAATGGCATATTTCGACACAGAATTAGATTCCCTTTAAAACTATATCAGGGTTCCCTATACCTATCTCCCATGATATTTACGCAAAAGACGTTTTTATATTCTACTTATGAGCAATTTCTTTATCTTAAAAGTGGAACAACCTGTATTATAATTGAAAAGCATTTCTGAAATCTTTTCATTAAGGAATACGTAGATTCGCTAAAAGCAGGAGTTTAATAATGCAGGCACAAGGATAAACTCAAATTTATTGCCATTTCTTAAGTTTTGAAACATTCTTGAAAATGAAGGTTCACCTGTCTAATATATATATATATATATATATATATATATATATATATATATATATATATATATAAACATATATATATTTATATATATATATATATATATATATATGTATATATATGTTATATATATATATATATATATATATATATATATATATATATATATATATATATATATATATATATAAATATATATATATATATATATTTCGTGGATTTTGGAAATCCAGAGTTTTCGCAGATTCGCAGATAGGGTTGAAGTTTGGTATCGCGCTGTACTTACTACATTTTTTTTGTAATTGTTATTACAGTTTGCTATTTGAGATCAGTTTTTCACAATATAATTCATGCCGTTCGAATCGCATCTCGAAAAATACGGAGTTCTTCTACTCAAGCGTTTTTTAAATTATTGTAGACATCTTATCTTTTTGCATTTATTTTAGTTGAATATTTCTGTAACCTTACATACCTTCTCTGTAAATTGGTCTATATATTTAACACTTGTCACGAGCTCTCTGTATAAGGACGTTCTATTGAAAATAAAATCCAGGTGATAAAGAATCTTGACAAATCGCAGGTATACGGCTTTCATCGCACTGAAGAAATTTTGATATGTTAGTAACTATTTAAGAATATCAATATAAATAATGAAAAATATATATAATTCAAAATATTTTTCAAAAAATTGTTCAATATTTTGATTGCCCACACTGAAATCCCGCTCATCAAGAATTCAAAGAAATGTTTTAAATGACATTTTATATTAGCCAATTTGAAAGAAGAGAAACAGCAATGCTTCTTCAAATGTGACTAATTATTAAGGTCAATGATTTTTTTGTACTAAGTTCCTTATTGCACGTTATACTCCAGAAACTTGGCGAATGAAAGTTGGGCCCTAAAAGTGTGTAACAGTAATAGTCACGTGAACGTCAGATGGGTTCGTATATGCGTTTGTGTTTAGCAAGCCGTACGAAGCATAATATTTATAACCTTTCATTTAATTATTCTCAAACATTGATAATTTTTTGTAATTTTATTAAAAAACAATTTGTGAAAGTGATTCAGTAGAACTAAGATAATCTGCATAAATATAAAGATATGAGTATAATATCAGTGCACTATCATAGATTACGTATGATATTGAAGTAGAGAATTGTTCATAATCTTATAATGATAATCAGGAATCAGATTGAATAATTGAAGGAAACAAATTATTCAAAATTTTTAATTTTTGTTCATACAATGAAGAAGCGATTTCAACATCAAGTTTTCTGATGAAAACTCAGAGCAATGTTGCAATATCTTTTGGATGAATTTCCTTCTTCACTTAATTACTCTCAAATGTTATGTAATTTGATTCCCCTTAAACGTTGTAAATTTATTTCAATCGGCCAATGGGCTTGTAACTAAGTCATCACCCAATAGTTAAGCATATTCAGAACCTCTAAATTTCATGTTTCATGGGACATACACAACACCTAAGAGCAAGGTGGGACTCGAACCCACAATCCTCGGTTTACAAGCGATACACCTCACCGATGGGCTACCGAGGCCTCATGATGTTTTCAGTGAGTGAAATTCTATTATATTTCAAGTCAGTTCATTATACCCGTTGAAAATATACGTACCTATGTTTGAAATGGACGAGTCGAATATATTTTAAATAACGATATATACCCATGATGAATGAACATAGTGAATTTGAATGTGGTTATACATTTTGAGTTTGTGTATAACTGAGGTTTAATTTAAAAATTTGAGGAAATTGGTAGAATTGAAATTCAAATGTTTTATATTAGGAGTCTTTATGTATTAAAACATAATGCCTTCATAAAATTCTCATTTTACTTACGTTTCTAAATGTTTGCCAAACGGTCTATCCTTTCTTTGTGCGTCAGTGTTAACACCCATAGCCGTTTCTGCAGAAAAATACAGGAATTAGGGTTTTTTCAATACAGTATCGCATACTGAATTTTTTGATAGTATTAACTTAGATATTTATTGTTTAAGAAATATAGGATAATGGATTTTTTTATTAATATCTCTTAACTCTCGTTTATCCACCTTCCCGTCAAATTGAAGTCGAAGTGGTGGATAAAATAATGAGCAACAGTAATAGTTATTTAACAAACCGGTTTATTAATGACAATGATTAATGGTTGAGATATTTTAGAGCGAGCACGTTAATAGTTCGAGACCATTAATCGCTACATTAATAAACGAGTTTATTACAAGATTTTTGCGTCGACCTCATCATGAATTGAGTATAAATTCTTGATTGAAATAAAATTTTATTTTGCATTACAGATACATTTGACAAAATATAAATTTCTATGTTCATTTCGATATTTATATTTATGCTACCGACGGAAAAATTTGAGAAATTCATAGATGGAATATTAGACATATGACATTCTAAATAGTTCACATTACCTACAATATCCGATAAGGAATATGTGGAATTGGTGGAAGCTGAAGTGTTAATTACTTTCGAACGATTATTGCATAAAATGTTTTCCTCTATGGAATAACAGTACAGACACAGAATGATTCAACTATTCCGTGCTAAATACTTCTGTGTTTGGTTGCCCATGACAATCATACATTAAAATAGGAGAAATTGTAGGCCAAGCTATAGAGATTTTTTCATGTAAAAAGTGTTAGAAGAAAACCAGCTCCGCCATTGTGTGTAAAATAGTTCCACATGATATAGTGATATGTTTTTCACTCGACGTTATTATTTATGTCTTTGTTATTAACAATTTTATGCAAAAAATCTCACTTATTGTAGAAAATGAAAAGACTAAGAAAATGAGAGGTCGGACGACTCGATCAGACCCTTAGTCTAAGGGAAAATTGGAAAAAACCGTCCAAAATGCAGTTTTTTCAAAAGTTCATAACTCGGTTATTTTTTGAGTTGTTCCGGTTAGTATTATTTATCAATATAAACTTTATTTGTGCGAAGAGCAGAAACTGTCCGATGCATAGTTTTTGATCTGTGGCCATTTGATTATGTTACTATGCAATTTTCCAGCAGACCTGAATGCGACTGATACGGTCTGATTTCAATTTACTAAAAAGATTTTGAAAGTAGAATTCTCATAGCTCAAAACGTTCATCTTGGTTTTACGTGAAAATGCTGAGAAATATGTTAAAAATAAAGCTGAACATGACGAAAAACGGCCGAGCGCGTAAGAGTAGTTGAAGAGTGGGGTAGAGCAGCAGGCAAGGAAAAGTATGACATTCGAAAGCATCGGCATTTTGAACGTGACAGTAATTTCTAAACGTTGTCAGATAATAATTGTAAACCCCCACTCTTCAACTACTCTCACGCGCTCGGCCGTTTTTTGTCATGTTCAGCTTTATTTTTAACATATTTCTCAGCGTTTTTATGAAAAACCAAGATGAACGTTTTGAACTATGAGAATTCTACTTTCAAAATCTTTTTAGTAAATTGAAATCGGAACATACCTGTCGCATTCAGGTCTGCTGGAAAATTGCATAGTAACATAATCAAATGGCCACAGATCAAAAACTATGCATCGGACAGTTCCTGATCTTCGCACAAATGAAGTTCATATCAATAGCTAATACTGACAGAAGGATCTACGCTACAACTGAAAAAATAAGCGAGTTATGAACTTTTGAAAAAACTGCATTTTGGCCGGTTTTTTCCAATTTTCCCTTAGACTGAGGGTCTGATTAAGTCGTCCGACCTCTCATTTTTTTCGTCTTTTCATTTTCTACAATAAGTCTATTCACACCATCACCATTACTCTGATAGTTTCAATTTTATAAGCAAAACACTAAACAAAACGCGATTTTTTGCATAAAATTGATAATAACAAAGATATAAATAATAAAGTCGAGTGAAAAACATATCACTATATTATGTGGAACTATTTGACAAACAATGGCGGAGCTGGTTTTCTTCTAACACTTTTTGCACAAAATGCTCACTCTAAATCTCTGTAGCTTTGCCTATATTAGAATGGGTCATTAATGATCAATTTCGTGTACGTTAAAGTAAGCTTCTATTTAGAGGTCGACGGAAAACAATTATTCAAAGCATTTCACTTCCATGAATTTAAATGAAGGTTCAGTTTAGGACTTTATATTTCGACCTTGAATGGAAAACATTCATTAGTTGAAAAAGGCATTGAGATTGAACATGGAATATGGAAATCAACTTACGACTGATTGTGTCCAAGTTGACAGATGTGAATATCTTGTACCAATGAATATCCTTCTTATTAACGTATTTTGGTAATATTTCGTTAACGCAGATTGTACTCGTGTTTACGAAAATTTGCACAAAGTCATCCAGAATTCTGGAATTGAAAGTGGGCTGTATGAGCTTTCTGTTCCTTCTCCATTTGTGTACTGCAATAATCATTCATAAGGTTTTTATGTGCCATTTTACTGCATAACACAATGAAATGTAAACAACATTCAAGAGAAAATAGTACATTGAAGTATGAGTGGATATTGAGGTCTTTAAAACATGCGCGACATACAGCTGTGTTTGAATAACCTGTTATCCACCAACATACTTCACGCATTTGTTTTTATTGCTACCTACACTTTGAAATTAAAAATGATAGTATTTTTACTTCAAAAATGGAAAATAAGAATTATTACTGTGAAATGGATGGTTTGAAGATGTGAAAAGAGATGATGAAAAGAGAAACAATTGATTTTCTATTGGTCACGTCAAATTAGTTGTCACCACAGTTAAATGCATAAAAATGAGTTGTGATATTGATTATTCAAATATTAAAGCAGAATCGCCCTTAATACCTCAAAAATTGGAAGTTGCTTATAAAAAAAATACGACAAGAACATCACATAGATGGAAGACCAAAATGTAACCGACACAGTTTGATTTATTGTCATGCTACTATTCGCCATAATTGGAGAGGATGTACGCCGAAACGCATGTCCCGTGTATTTCTTAGCATCATTCAATTTAAGATGACGTACAATTTTCAAGCAACATGATCCAAAAGTATTAACACCATCCACTTGATTGCTGCTCATTCTCTTATAATACCGTGAGAAAACTCGGTCTGTACTTAAATTTTGGGGCTGCAATGATAAATACTACTTCACCAAACGTACATAATTAAATGTATCACTGTCGGCAATAGTAAAACGTCGAGCCCTTACTATCTTAGATGGTTGGACAGTAATGAGCAACTCATTTCCTCCTTCGCCACCACTTTCAAAAATAATGTAATGTCCAGTGCATCTGTGAAAAACTTTCGCGAATCGTCTTACTTGAATACATATGCCTTCATAAATGCATGCACCTTTACAAATGATTTTTTATCGACACCTTTGTTTATAGTCTAGTCAACAAGTATTTTTTGTTCAACTTTTTTCAACAGTCTCGGAAAAACATGAACGATATGTCAGTCCATTCGGAATAGAATGTAGTTGTTTTTTGAAACAATTACAGTTCTGAGCGCGAAATTTGTGAAAGTTATAAACAATTTACAGTTATTTGAAAAAGATTCGAAAAGAAGAGGAAATTTTCTATATAAACGACTATCTTCTTCTTCTTTCAGTACCGTACCCGGTTTCAGACGTAGGCGACCTCTCTACGTGCTCTGCGTGATACAGTGATATACGTATAGAAGGGACCTACAGTTTTACGACGATTCCGAACGTCTTTATAGAGAGGCTTCACTAGGCAGAATACTACTCGTTGGTTTGCCATTGCCTTCTGGGAGGTGGCTCCGCATTAATTCGTTGGTTCGGCCGGGATTCGATCCACCGATCTTCTGTTCAGTAGTCCAACGCACTGACCACTGAACTACGAAGCCAACATATATCTTGGAAATACTGGACCTTATTCAATAATATATGCCAAGATTGTAGAGGTATACACGTTGTCAAAGTAACGTTAATAAAATTCAAACTTGATAGTTCAATGATTTATGGTCGAATTTTGACGACTGGACGACCACTTGTCAATTTTAAAAATGTCTAACTTACCGGGGGCTGAGAAAATTCCTTCTCCCACCACAAATCTCGTGAACCTGTAAAAGTAACTCTTAGCGACGCAGTGTGGACTCTGCATCACAGTCTCCAAGTCTTCTGGTTGTCCAATAACTACCATGGGCATATATCCGAACCAGATTCCGAAGTTAGGCCCATAGTTGAAGAAAAACTGCGTAATCTTCTCGAATACATCTAAAACGATGAAATAGTCCTTAAATTTGTTAAAACCATCAATCAACAAACCAGCTATTGTTTTCTAATTTGAAAAGATGGAACTGGATAAATCTTAACATGAAATACCTCAATTTGATTACTAAAAATGATTTCAACAATATCGGTTGGCGCTAAATTTGTACCTGTTATGAGGGTAAAGCGTTCCATAGATATGCGGTTCGGTTCAGAAACGCTTTATGATAGATTGATATTCTAGTCGTTGAGAAGTGTACAGCAACTAGGTTTGTTCCATCTATATATCTTGTGTAGCAAGAGAATTGTGTTCTCAGAGAAATAATTAAGGCAAATGCTGCAAAATACCTGCTTTGATAATATTTTTAGAAGAGACATATATCTTCTTCTGATGTTGGATAAATAAAGGTGATAATGACGTGTCGACATCCCTGCTCTTTTTTTATTTGATCAAGTAGGTACAAGGAGTGCATAGGTGCAGAACACTAAGTTTGAGATCGGTATTTCAAAGGTGGTCAAATTTGAGCCTTATAAAGCAGCAATAGCTACTTTGGAGTGATCAGATTTTTCATTACTAAAAAGATAACTTTTTTGAAGCTATTTCAACATTGAGGGATACTTGTTCGTGCCAAGTTGAATTGGAGTTAATACCGATTACTGAAAGATTTGATCTATTAGTGGACTGAATCCTTTGGTTCCCAAATAATAATTATTGATGACCGATGAGGAAAGTTTTTCTTGAGAACCTGGTTGCTTGTGTCTTTTGGCATTAAAAGCAACCAAATTATCAGATTCTCAGTTTAAAATGATCTTATGGTCATTACTTATAGACTCAGCTTATGCAACATGATGATGGCTAAATGCACTGACTGGGCTCTTGTTGGTGGCGAATGACATTAGAATACTGTCGTCATCAAAGCTCCCATTATTTATAAGAACCAGATTTGGTGGATTTCAATGATTTTTCGTTGAAATTCAGTTTTAATAATCAATTATATCAAAGATTTGTTTTATTAGGTATCAAATAAGTGTATTATAAATTTGTCATCGCAGTGTCGACGCACATACATCCTCAGAAGATTCTAAATCAAGTATTTCACAATAGTATTCAGATCGATATCGGTTCCGAATGACGGTAACGAATTGAATAAATTATTCCTTCACTAGCTAGTAATATATAGAAAATGTATTCATTAGATACTCCTTTCAAGAATGTGGTGGTGGTACTAGAAAGTATAAAAGAATGTAAATTAGCTACCGCCTTATAATAATATTATTCAACCCTGCGTTGTGTAGATAAGACTTTATGTGTTCGTTATTTCTTACTAGTTGGTGTTCCTAGGAAGTGCAAACTGTGACCAACAATGGGATAGGCCGATGGAGGCTGTTTTAACGACGCCATAAGTTTGTACACTCTCCTCCTCTTCCATCTGTATTGTATATACCATATTATCCATGTTATTAATATTATCGCCAATAAGGCATGGAATAAGGAATTATTGTTTTCTGTTCGGTTCTGACGAACGTTTGATACCACTGAGCTGGCCGTTTTTTCCATCTGAAAAAAGAATTTTGTAAAATAATTTCATAAGAAACACCTTCGAAGATTGAAATTTCAAAAAAAGCGTACGCAGCAGAGCTCCATCACTAGAGACCTATTTATCGCGCGAAGTTCGAGATGCGATCTGAACAGAACTAACTATTGTTTTGAAGGGCAAAGGTAAATTGAGTCCCGTCTACCTGAATTAAGAAGGGTCAAGAAATTTAGATGGTCCAATTGAGTCCCGGGTCACTTAAATCTTTCTAATCCTTCTAATCCTCCTGATATGCATATTTCGGGAATTCCTAATTACTTTTTAAATCTCTATACCAAATAATATTTTTATTACCTATGAACGAAGGATTTCATTGGTTAGACATCTATGGATATCATATATGGAAAGGGTTTTCTACAAAATGTTTAATTTAGTTTGTTTCATTTGTACCTACCTATTCGGTGTTAAATAGTTTGTCAAAATGAGTTCTGTGAGAGTTGTACTAAGTGAAAGAGGGAAACAACTGATTGTGTTGGATGGCTTCAAATATCGTTTCCATAAGATGTTAAAAAATAATGCCAAACGTTGGATTTGTTGTGCACAGAAAAAAGAAAAATGCAAGGCATTTTAAAAAACTGAAGGTGCTGACAACATAGTAACAGAAATTATGTATAACCACAACCATACAGTAAACGAAGAGGTACTTAATCGCAAAATTTTAAGTAACTCTTTAAAGCGAAAGGCCATAGAAGATGTTAGTGAACGCCCGATGAAAATTATACATAAGGAGTTACGAAATGGCCATATTAATACCTTGACAACCAAGGACGTGAGATTGGTCAGAAAAAATATGTATAATGCTCGACGATCTGTTTTGCCTAAATTGCCAAAAAATATGGAAGAAACCCATGCAATATTAAAAACATTCCTAGTGAAAACCAATACAGGCGAAGATTTCCTAATGGTAAACGAAGCAGAAAATCAGATAATTATGTTTTCCTGCAAGACTAACCTAAAATTTTTAGCAGATTTAGAAACTATTTATATAGATGGAACTTTTGAATACTGTCCGAAGTTCTTTCTGCAAATGTTCTCCATTCATGGTTTAAAAGACGACCATTACATACCATTGGTTTTCTTTTTATTGCCAAATAAACGAAAAAATACATACACACTGGCACTGAAACATCTGGTTGAAGAAATTGGCAAATGCAATAAAATACTTACTTTACGAAAAGTATTTGCTGATTTTGAAGAAGCAATTCATCAAAGTGTTACTGAGGTTTGGAGTGATGTTTCATTGAAGGGCTGCCGTTTTCATTTAGGACAGTCTTGGTAAGTACTTTTATTTGACATTAAATATTTTGCAAATCTTAGATGAAATAAATTTAAAAAAATTTTCAAGGTGGCGCAAAATTCAAGCACTAGGCTTATCATCCTTATACAAAGACAAAGACAGCGACGTGGGTAATATTTAACGTACTGCTTTGCAATGCCATTTCTCAGCCCAGAAGATGTAGGAGATTGTTTTGTTGAAGATTTATCTTCAATACAACCACAGAATTCTAAAGTTGTGAAATTTGCGGACTATCTGGTCGATAATTATATTTCAGAATCGGCTAGGTTTCCACCAGAAATATGGGCGGAGAAGACGATCAGTTTACAACGTACGACGAATGCATGCGAGAGCTTTCATGCAAGGTTTAATTCTTCATTTTATTTCGCCCATCCACATATATTCCAATATTTAACAGTGTTAATAGATTTTCAAAGTGACACTTCTATAAAAATAAGAAGCATTCAAAAAAATATAAAAGAAGTTTATTCTTCACACACTCTCAAAAATAAAAATTTTCTAAATGAACAAATTTTTCAATTAAATTGTAACTCAATATTAAAATTAGAATTTCTTAAAATTGTAGGAGAAAAATTTAGAATAATTAAATAAACGAATATTTAGCATGTTATTAGATATAGGTATATTATTGTAAATATTTGTAAATTGTATAAAACTATATGATATAATACGAATTTTAGTTTTAATATTCTACGAACAGATTACGAACCCCTACTGTGCAAGCTCAGATAGGCCCGGGACTCAATTTACCTAACTTCGGGACTCAGTTCGGCTATCATTAAGACGGATTATAAATTTTGGGACTCAATTAGGCATCTCCGGTTTTGAATAAACCCACTTCAATAACAAACCGAAATGAAAATCAGAAAATAATTTATATCACACAAAAAAAACACATTTAAATAACAAACCGTTATAAAAATTGGAAACAATTTATTCCATTGAAAAAAAAAAATATAGTCATCCAAGTTCATCGCGTACTACAAGGGAAGCAGGTCGAGATGCGATTCGAGCAGAATAGTCTCCGCGAAATGCAGCGCGGTAGAGGAAAATAGTTGAAACTTTCGAAAGATCCTATTTCACTACAATCACAATTCCTTTACCAAATTTCAACCCTCCAACAAAATCTGCAGAAGCTGTGGAGGTGAGCAAATATCAAAAACCTCGAAAAAACAAAAAGTTTTGAAAGTTTTGCCTCGAAAACAACCCCAGATACAAAACTTCAGCTCATTTAGTTAGATTGGAACTGCTGGAGATGCCAATAAGTACATGGAAAAATATATTCATGAAAAGAAAAAAATTAAATTAAAAATGGTGAAGGTTGGATAAATTTAACCAAATTTTGATAGTTTTGTTCTGCGTTTAAAAAACTCTCAGATAACAAATTCCAGCTTATTTGATTCTATGGGAGCTGGTGAAGATGCCATTATGTACTGAGTAAAAAATGTACATGAGGAATGTTTGTAACGTTCTGGAAATTTAGCTATAATTTTTATCATTTTGTTGAATTTTGTCAATATTACAATTCAGTTTTCCTTTATAATCCCCATTTCTCAAGAGAACTTGTGTTTCTGCATCGCTCTTCTTTTTGAATACATCTTTTACAGCCCTCTGTGCCTGAGGATGCGAAGGAAAATTTCGCGAAACCGGTAGCTATTATCAAGTTTTTCATTCGTATCTTATTATATATATATATATATATATTTATATATATATATATATATATATATATATATATATATATATATATATATATATATATATATATATATATATATATATATATATATATATATATATATATAGTTGAAAACTGAAAGGTATTACGTGTTTTTTTATGTCCCTCACGGTGCACCAGCTCACCAGCTTTTATATCCCAAACCCTATTTCACTCTACGTGAATTTTTTACACATTAATTACAATTTATTACACCTATTTCCTATTTTTGATTAAGAACATTTCTGTAATTAATTACAATTAATTACAATGAATTACAACCATTTTCGGCCTCATTACAATTCCACAAATAAAAAAAATAGGTAGCGCTTTGGAAAATTATGACAACAACAAACAAAATTTAAGGATATTCATTTATTACAATTGCCCACTCGGTTTTATAGGTACAAAAAAAGATCATCAGGATTAAGAGAATAACAGAGAAGCTGCAAGTGAGTGTGGTTGTGTAATAATTGATAACAATTTTCACGAGACAAAAAACAATAGAATTATCGAAAATAAGATAGAAACAGGGTTATCAATTTATTACAATATACCACTCGGTTTTATCGAAACAAAAAAGGTCAGCACGATTAAGAAAATAATTAAAAAGAAGCTGCAATTACGTGGGGTAGTGTAATAATTGATAAGAATTCTCACGAGACAAAAAACAATAGAACTATAGAGAATAGGATAGGAATACAGGGTTTTCAATTTATCACAATAGCCCACTCACTTGTTGTTTTTTTTAAATTATTTTCCTGATCATACTGAGCTTTTTTTGCATCGATAAAACCTAGTGAGCTATTATAATAAATTGAAAACCCTGTATTTCTATCTTCTTTTTGATAATTCTATTGTTTTTTCTCTCGTGAAAATTGTTATCAATTATTACACTACCCCACACCTGCAGCTTCTTTTTTAATATTTTCTCAATCCTGATAACCATTTTTTGGGTCGATAGAACCGAGTGGGCTATTATAATAAATTGAAAACCCTGTATTTCTATTTTATTTTCGATAATTCAAATATTTTTGGTCTCGTGGACATTCTTATCAATTATTACACTATCCCACTCACTTGCAGCTTCTTTTAAATCATTTTCTTAATCGTGCAGACGTTTTTTTGTATCGATAAAACCGAGTGGGCTATTGTAATAAATTGAAAACCCTGTATTTCTATCTTAATTTTGATAATTCTATCGTTTTTTGTCTCGTGAAAATTTTTATCAATTATTACTCTACCCCACTCACTTGCAGCTTTTTTTAAAATCTTTTTCTTAATGCTGCTGACCACTTTTTGTATCGACAAAACTGAGTGGGCTATTGTAATATATTGAAAACAACACTATCCCACTCGCTTGCTGCTTCTTTTTTATTTTTCTTCTGATCATACTGACCTTTTTTGTATCGATAGAACCGAGTGAGCTATTGTAATAAATTGAAAACCCAGTATTTCTATCTTACTTTCGATAATTCTATTGTTTTTTTACTCTTGAAAATTATTATCAATTATTACACTACCCCGCACACATGCAGCTTCTTTTTTAATATTTTCTCAATACTGGTAACCGTTTTTTGGATCGATAAAACTGAGTTGGCTATTGTAATAAATTGAAAACCCTGTATTTCTATTTTATTTCCGATAATTCTATAATTTTTTGTCTCTTGAAAATTGAAAATCAATTATTACACTACCCATCTCACTTGCAGCTTTTTTTTTATCATTTTCTTAATCGTGCTGACCATTTTTTGTATCGACAAAACTTAGTGGGCTATTGTAATAAATTGAAAACCTTGTATTTCTATCTTATTCTCGATAATTCTATTGTTTTTTGTTCCTTGAAAATTCTTATCAATTATTACATCACCCTACTTACTTGCAGCTTCTCTATTATTATTTTCTTAATCCTGCTTTTTTTTTGTACACATAAAACCGAGTGGGTTATTATAATAAATGAAGATCCTTATATTTGTTTGTTGTTGTCATAATTTTCCGATGTGCTACCTATTTTTTTGATTTGTGGAATTCTAATGGGATAGACAGAATAACTCGTTTGAAGTGGAATTGGCCTGGCCATCTTGCAAGAACAACAGAAGGAAGGTGGACAAAGCGCATCCTTGAGTGGAGACCAAGAGCGGATGCCACTAGAAGCAGAGGAAGGCCACCAACAAGATGGACGGACGACATAAAGAGGATTCGGGGAAACTGGATGAAAGCGGCGAAAGACAGAAATGAATAGGGAGTTTTTGAGTTTCTATCTAAAGTCAACGTAATTATCGTAAACCGATATGTTGAGTTTGCGCAGAACGGAAAACGTGATTAACGGGTTGAAGATCCAAAAAGAGATTTTGAATTCAAATTTATTGCGAACGTCAAATAAGTAAGTATAACCTCTCTTGTTTTTTTTTCGGTTAACAACCGTCTCGGTAATTTCAAAGCTCTTGCGCATGCTCAGAATAACCGAAAACGTAATTTACGTGTAAATTTAGGGTCTCGAAAACTCCCTAATGGCGAGCACTACGGGAGGCCTATGTCCAGCAGTGGACGCAAGTGGCTGATTGATGATGATGATGATGAATGGGGCCGGAAATGGTTGTAATTTATTTTTATTTTAATTAATTGTAACTAATTACAGAGAAGTTTTGAATCAAAAATAACGAATATGGTATGAGTGCGGTGCGGCTTCAGACTAATTCTACACCACACTCTCATAACTTGAGTTCTGCAACAGTAATAAATTTGTGAATAGGTGTAATAAATTGCAATTAATGTGTAGAAAATTACATTGCCAAAAAGTAATTATAATTCTTCTGAATACAGAGAAAATGACATGAACATGAATTGAGAGGAAAATGTTGAAAACACATAACAGAAAAGTACTAAAAAACCAAATAAACAAAAATATGATAATGATATACTCACAACCATTAGGCATAAAACAAAAGATGCTATCTTTGATTGTTTTTTTGCACCACTGAGACAAAGAATCGAAACGTCGACTTAAGCATCCACGGCTTTCCTTTCGTAAGCTTCTTATATATGGTAGTATACCTAGCTAGTCCCAATTTGTAACTATTGGCTGCTTCTTCTTTTAATGTATATTTATTTATATTTATATTTAATGTATGTATATATATTGAAAAATACAATTCAATAAAATTTATTATTTTTGAAGAAAATATGACTAAATGGGTGAATTAAAATATTATAAAAAAAACAGTATGAAAAATAATCTTATATGGATATTATCCTGATGAATTGGTTGTTCACATATCGTTACAGAAACGTTTTTCAATAATGCTTTCAATGATTAAACCTCAGTGAAGTATGAAAACAACCTAATATTCCTCAAATTATCTAGATTAGAATGAATGAAATTTATTATTATATTATTTAATTCATTTTCAGAATTAAGAATGAAAACAATTTTGAATATTAACTCACCAATAAAAAACAAATCACGAATACAACTATGTAACTTCTTATTCACAATCAGTTTATGCCATTTGCATCAAAGTTAAGAATAAATGACATTGTTTAATTGGAAGTTAGTGTTATCACATGACGCCAAATAGTACGAAATAATAATTAAAGTAGATAATTTTTTGACTTCCGTTTAATGACATATCATGTTATTTCGTTGTATCCTAATATGTAAAGTTAATGCAATTTCTATGTCTGAGTGGAATCAGTAAAATGAATAATATAATGCACACTTTCCTTATCAGCATAGTATCGAATGATATTTGTGTGGGAGATATACCAGTAATTTCCACCAAGACATTTCGTTAAATACAAAGGTTTGAGAAAATTCCGAAAATAAGTCGATTTTAAATTTGAAGTGGACCACAGTTAACATTTCTTCTTGTTTTGTAACCTTCATAAACCTAAGTATCAATTTTGAAATTTCAAATGGCATCATAGGGCATGCAATACATCATATGAAATCTCTTTCTAATTTGACTCTAAATAGGTAAAAAAATTGAATATTCGATTCTTTTTCAGGAAAAAAAAAACATCTTTAAAAATTTTTTCCACGAATTCGGGGATGGTTTCAAAAAGCTTTCATGCTGTACCTGAGAATGTAAACCGATGTCCCACTTAAAAATTCAAAACGTTTATTTACCACCCGGATTAAATAATAGAGGTGACCTTTTAATAATTTCAAATAAAGTTATTAACAGTTGCCAACTTTAATCTGGAGAATATGCGAATATTGGTTTCAAACTTCACCCTAAAAATATGGAGTGTCTTTTTAGTTTTTCTTAATGTTACTTGAACGGTGTAGGTTCCGAAAATTTGTCTATCATACTTTTATTTCATTTTTAAATGTTTATTTTCATTGTATGAAGTTTATTTTCATTTTAACAGAACTTCTTTGTTGGTAGATTACTTAGTATTTGTATATTCGCCTATTCACGTATCTTCTTGTCAGAAATGAATAAGCTTGAGTAAGGTAAGAATAAAAAATTTTTTTGAGCAACTACTTGACTTTGGATTCTGACGTGATTAGTTTGATATAATGTCACACAATAAATATTGAAGTTAATGATGAGCGAATTTTTTGTCGAAAAGGACCATTTGTCGACACTTTTTTGAGTTGCTTACGACATCAACGAAGTAGAATAAATTTTTTCCTTTATCAAATAATAATATATTACCAAAAAAATTTAGGTTTTCCACGAATCCAAAAAGATGTTTGTTTATTGATGTTATTATGCACCCTTTCAGTAAAATATCTTCGAAAACTATCCTCACAACACAACTGTTGGTAATTTTATAAAGCATTCACTTTTTCATAAATATTTTTATACTAACAATATATTTTTGGAACTAAGTTCCTTACGGCAGGCTTGGAGGAGATGGGGATTTCGCTGCGGGACCAAACTGAAAAATATGCGAGACTAAAAGAGTGACGAAAGTCACGCTTTTAGTTAACACAAGCGAATATTGTATACTTTGCTCTTTCTTCCTCTTTCTTTCCGTTCTCTCATCCGTTCTCTTTCTGATCCCACTCCGCCACGTCAATCGCCAATACGCCAATGCATTATTTGTACGCATTAATTCATGTACAAGCAACTCGAAAACGTCTAATGTGAAACATCGAAATGATTTTGTATGAGTTAAATGCATGAAAGAGCAGATTACAAAAGGAATCAAATATGGCATAATGAAAAGATAAAGCTTGTAACGTTGTTGCTCGCGCACCAACGTTAGTGGTGCGCAAGCTGGTTATTCCACTGGAGGGGCAAGCCACTGCCTATATAACCCGAGCACCGAGAATGCAGAAGGCCAAGCTAGTTAGTCGAGTATGTTAGGTACGCTGGCTAGTATTTGGGAGGTCTCGGGTTCAAACCCCGGGGCCGACTGGTCTGCCATGAGTTTTTCTCAGAGGTTTCCTCATGGTAATGTAAGTCACTGCTTGCAAACTTATAAGGCGAATGCTGGGCCAGTATTAATCCTCTGAACCCTACCCACACTTCCTATGTTCCATAAATATCCCGTCTCACCTATCCTTAATGCACTTGTACATACAAGTGTATCCTCTGATCTGGCTGAAGGAGTTAATCCCAAACTCAAGCTGCCCGCCTCCCTGACACATACTTCAGGGAGGAATGAAACACGTGTGTTTCCAATGCAGAAGGCAGTTCTTGGGAGGTACTGACTCCTACGAACTCTCTCCTAGACTGGGTATTGACCAGTCTAACTCCCGTCCGTCGGCAAGTATTGATTGCCGACAAATCTCTGAGACTGGGTATTGACCAGTCTCTTCCCGTTCCGTCCGACAAGTACTGATTGTCGGAAACCCTCGTAGGTTGGGTATTGACCAATCTATTCCGTTCCGTCCGACAAGTACAGATTGTCGGAATTCCTAGTAGGTTGGGTATTGACCAATCTATTCCGTTCCGCCCGGCAAGTACTGATTGTCGGAAACCCCCGTAGGTTGGGTATTGACCAATCTATTCCGTTCCGTCCGACAAGTAGTGATTGTCGGAATTCCTAGTAGGTTGGGTATTGACCAATCCATTCCGTTCCGTCCGACAACTACTCATTGTCGGTTTTTTTTTTTATTAATCGAGGTGAAAACTTCAGAAGCGATACCGGTTGCGAACCCGGCCTGTGTGGGATTCAATAGTTGATATATATAAATATATATCAACATTGCCTACCCACTAAAAACACCTCTGTTCTTTCGGTTTCCGGGCATAAGCCTACTAAACCTCCAGTCTCACACTTAGATTAGGACTCTCGTGCTGCGGTCAGCACTAGAACCTGTTCCCTTCCTTGTGTCTATATTTCAAGACCCAAGTGTATATCTCTCTGCGTCGCGTCGCATTAATTTTGCAATCAAGTAAACATACCTGACGACTGCCCGTGGCATTCTCTGTAGACTGGAAGTATGTTCGCTTCATCCCAGGTTGGTTCGAACTTGAACAATGCCCATCACTCCGACCTCGAGATCCAACATTCATTTTCACACTCGTCGTCTGCAATGGCCATTACTCCGACATCGAGATCTAATATCCATCTTCACTCTCGTCGTCTGCAACGAGCATCATTCGTCTTCGAACCTGACGATCCGCTTCCATCCCACCGTGCCGTCCTCTGTTGGGCGTTGCTCCTTACTAGCGAACCGATGAAGAACGTGTCTGATGGACAATCTCTCAGCCCATCTAGGTCCTTCTTCACTCCTCGTCGTCTTCAGTTTCAGTCGCTTGCCGTCGAATTCACCGCTTTAACAGGGCGATGCTGCTTCCTCGGTGGTCTGGTCATTGTCGGTGAATTCCTATAGACCCGGAGCTGACTCGCTTGCAGTGGCCAACGAGGTTGACCAGCTGGCGGCGACGAAACCGACCCCGGTCCCCGTGATCACGTCAAGCAGAATCGCGGACCTAAGAACGCAGAAATCCAGCACATCTGACAAAGGACTGCCTGCGCACTGGAGGTGCCGTCGACGCAGCGAAACGAGACCAGAGCTGAAGCAGATGCGCGCTGGGTCATACAATTTAGATATTTGATTCCTGTTAATAATTTACTGTAAATAAACTTGTATATAACTAAAAAATACCTTCTTTATAATTCAGGAGAACCGACACGAAAAGTCCGTTACAAGCTTTACAAATTTATTCCATAAAGTAATGACTACATATTGTAGGTTTATATTCAATTATATAGCTTGGCGATACGTTATCCTCTCGTTACATACACTCTTGCGTCTAATTATTACATTGGGTTGACGACCGAGTAGTCTGAGCACTGAGCCCTGGTATGCCGTATTTCTGTGTTCGAATCCCAGAGGTTACTCCTGCCTTTTTTCACTTTTTTATTTAAAATCTCGTAAGAGCTCTTAGCCCCTCATTTCACTATTAATTGTTTCCACTTGGATAAGAATTATTTATCACTTCGGTCGTGCGCCGACACGCACATGTCTCGTTTTCGCAAATTGTGGTCCATGACACCGGTTTTCTTGTTTTATTCTGCAAGTTATTAAGTTTTTAGACAAATATATAAGATGTGAAGATAACAGGAAACAATTTTTTCAGCAATTAAAAAATTACTCACTTCGATAATCAACACAAGAAAAGCGGCCGTTGTTTATTCTCAAACGGAAAAATAATGAAGAATTAAAGAATAAAAGGCTCCGAACCAGTCCTGTAATGTAAAATGAATAGTTGATGTTAGTATAAAGGCAAGAAGAGTATTTTTAGTTCACTAAGATATCAAATATAAAACGACTGATTTCCCTTCTTCCAGTTATTTAAGATACACCAATTTCTGAAAACATAGAAAAAACAACCTTCAAATATTTGATAATTACCTTTCTAAGATGATATATCTATCAGTAACATCTTCTCTTAAAATTAGGGATATACCTATAGTCTTTTTTTAGGTACCTACTAAAGTCCAATATTCAATTAGATTAATAATTGAGATTGAATTCTCGCACATCACTAGGTGAAACATCATAAAGAATAAAGTTTAAACTTTAAAATAAAATACACTTGGCTTAAGTTTGACTATATAAAAATATTTAGATACTGTATTTAGCAGTTCATGATAGTCGACATGTTTCGAGTTATGAACTCATTATCAAGACTGACTACAGGCAGAGCCGGATTTACGAATTTTCCGCCCATGGGCCCAAAGTATTTCTCCGCCCCGCCTCCCAAATGCGACAATTTACCACACCTAAAATAATACTATTTGAACATCAATTTCTTAAGAATAAATTCGAATAACGTATTAATAATGTCATAGCTTTATATAACCTCACTAACTATGATCTAGGATTAATTCTAATTAGTACCTACTTTGTTATGTGGAATATTTGCAGAGAATATATGATTTCCTTTTACACCTCAAGATATCGTTCAAGTGTTAAACTTAACATAGTACAATTATTATTGTTATCAAAATCAACGGAAAAATATGGATTAAAGGAAAAGTAACATGTTTCGTCACTTGTTGCCGACTAGATTTGAAAAAAACCCAGTAGTCCTTCATATTGTTTTTTGTCTCATTATTGTTTACCAACCATTCAGAAATTAACATTCTTTTCACTTGTTTTGAAACCACATAAACTAAAAAAAATCAATTTTGTTTTTTTTCAAAGTGGATTGTAACATCAGGAAATTAAGAAATCGAAAACGATTCAACGATAAAACTGTTCATTGAGAGCTAAAACGTTCAATTCATAGTGAAACTCTTCAAAAAGTTTAAACTCAAGTTTTCAGATTGTTTTACGCCTAGCTTTAATATTAGCGAATGTATCAACGACATCATTAAAGTCAAGCTCACACGTTAAATCTTTCTCTCAAGTTTTTTTTTCAAACCTTTTCTGGCCAACATTTGATCTTAAATAATTCTTTACTCATAAAAAAGTAGAAAATGAACGTCTGCTGCACAGTTGCTGGCTGGTGTACACAAAAACATCTTAAGAGCTACCCTTACATTTGGTTATAAGTTCTGGAGATTTTTGGACAAAATGTATCTGTTCAATTGTGACAGTGTCAGTGACATTTATTCTGTACTGGATGCCTTTTCTTTACACAGACCTTTCCAATGATGACATTCAACAAGAAAAAAACTGAGCTTCAATATCTGTTGAGTAATTAGTGTATAAATCTGAGTGAAAACAAAAATTCTGCATGAAACGTTCTTGATTTTTTAGCAAAATTTAACTGGCCTTCAAAATTTGCCGCCCCTAAAAATTTGCCGCCCTGGGCCCGGGCCCATGTGGCCCATGCCTAAATCCGGCCCTGACTACAGGAGAGTATTATATTATACTTATTTTATAAAACAGACAAAAGCAAAGGTCATACCTGAAAATCAATTTGTTCGTTTACAAGGGGTAATTTACTATTATGGGCGGAACTTATTTCAAGAATTTAGAAGGTCAAGGCGCTTTCCTTTGTTAACTGAATGCAATAATTGGGTTTCGTTGAAATCCAGGAAATTATTAGATTTTATACAATGTTTGGAGAAGCCAGTGGTATTTCTATTTTGTAAAATTGACTTTTTATGTTCTTCAACACGAATGTTCATATTTCTTCCTGTTTGTCCAATATAGAAAGCAGGGCATTCATCGCAAAATATTTTGTAAACACCACTGTTTTCTCAGATATTTCTTCATTATTGACCAAGACTGACTTAAAGTTTCTTTTATTTGTACAAATTGTTTTAACGTTATTTTTCGATAGCTTGTTATAAATTTTGCTACTCAAATTCGGTACATAATTTATTGGAAAGTATTTTTGATCTTCATTAATAGTTTGAGTGGGGGGTATTGAATGCAACAGATTCATTATTCGTTTTTTCCCAATGAGCTTATCGATAAGCTCATTGGGAAAAAACGAATAAAGAATTCATTGTAACCGTTATTGGTGGCTAATAATTTAATTGCAGTAACTTCGGTTTGAAAATTTGTTTCCGATAATGGAATAGTGAACAACCTATATATGAACGAATGAAAAGCACTAAGTTTTACTTTAATGTGTTGGTTACTGTCGCTGTGAATTAAAGTATTCGTGAAGGTTGGTTTTCTATAAATGTTGCTAGGAAGTTGAATTCTCTTACTTTCCCTTGGTTTTGTCTGTTTTATAAAATAAAATATAATACTCTCCTTTAGTCAGTTTTGATAATGAGTTCATAACTCGAAACATGTCGAATATCCTTTACTGCTAAATACAGTATCTAAATATTTTTATATAGTGAAACTTAAGCCAAGTGTGTTTTATTTAAAAGGTTCATCTTGGTTTTACATGAAAACGCTGAGAAATATGTTAAAAATAAAGCTGAACATGACGAAAAAGGGCCGAGCGCGTGAAAGTAGTTGAAGAGTGGGGGTAGAGCAGCAGGCTCTAGCAGGATAAGCATGACATTCGAAAGCGTCGGCATTTTGAACATGACGGTTATTTCTCGGCTGTTTTTCGTCATGTTCAGCTTTATTTTTAACATATTTCTCAGAGTTTTCATGAAAACCCAAAATGAACGTTTTAAGTTATGAGAGTTCTACTTTCAAAATCTTTTTTGTAAATTGAAATTGGACTATACCTGTCGCATCCAGGTCTGCTGTAAAATTGCATAGTAAAATATTCAAATGGCCACAGATCAGAAACCATACATCGGACAGTTCCTGCTCTTCGCACAAATAAAGTTTATATTGATAAATAATACTAACCGGAGGATCTACGCTTCAACTCAAAAAATAACCGAGTTATGAATTTTCGAAAAAACTGCATTTTGGCCGTTTTTTTCTAATTTTCTCTTAGACTAAGGATCTGATCGTGTCATCCGAGTCGTCTTTTCATTTTCTACAATAAGTCTATCGAAACCATTACGATTACTCTGATAGTTTCAAATTTATAAGCGAAAAACTAAAAAAAAAACGCGATTTTTTGCATAAAATTGTTAATAACAAAGATATAAATGATAAAGTCGAGTGAAAAAAATATCACTATATTATGTGGAACTATTTTACGAACAATGGCGGTGCTGGTTTTCTTCTAACACTTTTTACATGAAAAAATCTCTGTAGCTTGGCCTAGAGCATTAAATCCATAATACTAAAATGAACGAATCATTTATGCATACCTACGCCCAGAACACGCAGAACCTACAACAGAAATTTTTTATGAGTAAGAAAAGGAAGAAAACTCGTAATGGTAAAGCTCCTTCAGTAAAGTCGAATTTTTTGTGAAGTGCATCGCGTCGAGTTGCGAGTCAAACGGAATAAGTTATGATGTAAAAAACTACCCTTCACTAGCGAACAGGAAGAAAAATTAGTATAATTATAGTTTATTGCATGGAAAAAAGAAAAATCGCGTACTGTAGAAACTCGCTTTAATAGCAAAGCATAATAAAAATTAGGCAATAATTTATCTTATTCTAACAAACAGCGCGAAGTACTCTCTGCACTTCGCGATTATTTTTTTTCAATTACTTAGAAAGTATATGAAATGCATCTCATAAACATTTTGAAAGAAACCGATTTTAATAAATCGTGATCGAATATGTATAAACCCGAAATTGAGAAATTATATTTCCTGAACTTTAAATCCATGACATTGGTACGAACAAATCATATACTTATATAGTCGCGTCAATAAAGCTTTTCGGTAGAAAGTCCTCTAAGCAGCTCCGATTTTGATGAATTTTTTTAAAAAATTTTTGTTTTTAATGTTATTTGAAATCAGAAATATTGTAAAGGGGAGAATTATTTTTATTGTTAAACAATATAGACGCCATTTATATAAAAAGATAAGTTTTTGCGCGGTTTTCTTCGAAAACACTAAGGAAAACGATGAAATCAACGATATACGATATTTTTGAACAATGTGAAATGGATCCATAAGTGGCCTTACAGCCCTCTGTGGACCTTAGCTTCCCCTTTTCTCAGCCTCGTTTAGCATCATTTAAACGGATGTTAATGATGTGATGATGGAATAATGGAACTGAAGCGTCTGAGAGAAATCGTAGATATAAAAGTTATATTTCAATCAATAATTTTTTTGAAGAAGACATGCCTCTTAATACAACTAAAGAAAATTTTTTAGGAAACAGAACAAATGAAAGTAGGTTTTCCATTCTTCTCTGCAAAAAGTTGGCCGAAAATAATATTGAGTGGAGTCAAGTAGAAAGTGATGCAGATCGTTTAATTGTACAATCAGCTCTTGATAGTTCCTTCCATGATGTAGTTGTTGTAGCAGAGGACATTGATTTATTAGTGATATTGATGGCTGTAGCACCTAATCACAAAGAAATATTTTTCTTGAAAAATAATGTTTTACAACGAGTTTACGCTACAGAAACCATGTTAATGAAATATCCAAATATTACCAATCATCTTTTTTTTATTTATGCATTCACTGCATGTGATACAACAACTGCTTTTCATAATAAACAAAAAAATAGTTTCATCAAAATTTTTAATAGTTTCATGGTTCAAGAACAACGTGAAGAAATATTTTTTGATGGAGGTATTTATTATATTCTCACCTGCTAAAACTGCCGAAAGCTTGAATGAACAGCGATACAAGCGTTTTATAACATCAGCTTCAAAAGACAAGAGCGTACTCAGGTCGTTACCTCCATCAGAGGATGCAGCAAAATAACATATTAAAAGAATATACCTTCAAGTTCAACAGTGAAAAAATAATGCTTCAATACCTTCCGGAGATTGGGGTTGGCAATTTTTTTTTTTTAATGGGGATGGTGGGGCACAGGCGAATATTTCGCATGTGTTTCTGATTACTCAGATATGCTCATTGTTTCCAACTGAATCTCCTAGTTCTTATTAGATATCAGGCTATAGAGACGAATATGGAAAGCCAAAAGTTCACAAGGAAAACTCTGGAACAAATATTCTAACACTAGGAAGAAATATATTTCTTTGAAAATTATAGTAAAAGAAAAAAGCGATCGGTTGATTATATAAATAATAATATTAATATTTCTGGTAAGTCAACACCTCATTTGTGTCGAATTTTGTGGAAACCTTAGTCTTTTGTATCTTCCAGAAATAGTAGATGAACAACTTGAAAAAGAAAGCAACTGGCTAAAGTAAAATTGTGATCCTTGAGGGAAGTTCTAAATCTTTGGACAGGACGAATTAATTAATTTCCAAACACCCTGCATATTGATTACTAAAGTTGAATAAACCAGCCTGTAAAGATTGTCTTACTTTTATTACATAATTACAATTGGTTATGTTTCCGAAAAACAACATATAAGTACGTATGAAATACTCATTTAGTGAAGTTATATTGAACCTGCAAAAATCTCTAATATTATATCAGTGCAGATAAATAATAACCATAGATTTATGGATAAAAATAGAAAGGTAGTAGTGTACATTGTCATACAAATGCCAGGCAATACCCTCATTTGGTTATGTAGTATTCCATGGCACCGATAAATTAGAACAAATCGACAAGTAGGAGTTACTTGTTTGTAGTGGTAAATAATAATCAAACAGGAAAGTACTGGATGCTTTAAGCTTCAGTATTTATATACAGATGTGGAGATAACGACCAATGTAGTAATTTAGATGAACAGTTTCGAAAGGTTGTTGGTCGGGATGATTATTAAAAAATCGAAATCATGTCACATATGAAACACTGGCAGAACAACACTCGGAAATTGGCACATTATGATAATCATAAAAAATTTTTGCTAAATTGTAAAAATCAAAATGTGTGCCCCCAACATATACAAAAGACAGTAAAATCAGTAGAGTTTATCATTTCAGATCATAATAATCCCTTTATTAATGAATATAATACTCTTGTTAATAATTTTAGAAGAAAGGTGTTACGTTTAGAACTTAAGTATGTACACTGGAAAGTTGGCTTTTTACGCAAGGATTTACTTAATTCGAAACAGAAAATTTCCAAAAAAATATCAAAAGATATTTATGAATTATTCTCTCAAAAACAATTGCGCTTTTATAAGCAAGAATTTCTCAAGTTCAAAAAACGTCAGATTAAAAAGTTTAGCAGACTAAAAGTTTCTCAGTTTCGTCCTATTGTTAACAATATTCCAGAAAAATGGCTTTCAAATTTTACTCACATTACCATACCGATAAATGTTGAATATATACTAGCTCTGGGAGAAAAATTCAATTTACCTTATACCAAAGATAATCTTCCCCTACGACAATTATTGATTGATATTGAATACATCTTATCTACTATTGAGGATGTACATGAAATGAATTTAAAAAGAAATAGAATTGTTAATATTGTTACAAATTATGTTTCATCATACTCACGCCGCACCAAACAGCAACATAAACATCTAATTAAAGCAATTAAAGAAACCAATTACTTTCTAAGAGACCACAATGAAATTCTAATAACAAAATCTGATAAAGGAAATTCCACCGTTGTCTTATATAGAGATGATTATGAATCTAAGGCATCACATTTACTAAAAGATACAACCACATACAAAAAACTAAATTCTGATCCCACTGTTACAATACAAAATAAATTGAATAAAACAATCCAAAAATTGTACAAAAACCAACATATTGATAAAAACATACACGATTATCTGAAATGTAATAATGGCATATGCCCCAAAATTTATTTTCTACCTAAGATTCATAAGGAAAATTGTCCTTTACGTCCCATTGTTAGTTTCATTAACAGTCCACTATATAATCTCAGTAAATTCTTATCAAAATTATTGACTCACGTCTTCAAAAAAGATGAAAAGTATGTTAGGAATTCATTTGAACTAGTTGAAAATTTGACAAACACAATTTTACCCAACAACTATATTTTAACATCCTTGGATGTTATTTCGCTATTCACAAACATACCAGTTGAACTAGTTATAAGTCTCTTGAGAAAGTATTGGTACAGAGTTGAAGGAGAAACACAACTCGAAATTGCAGAGTTTATTGAACTTTTTTCATTATGTGTAGATAATAGCTATTTTATTTATAATGGCTCATACTATAAACAAACATTCGGTCTAGGAATGGGTAATTGTTTAGCACCAATAGTTGCTGACATTGTTATATCAGAATTACAGAATGAAGCTCTAGGTAAGCTTACATTTGAGATACCGTTTTTCAAGCGTTATGTCGATGACATCATTACAGCAATACCTATAGGAAAGGAAGAAGAACTATTGTCTACGTTTAATAATTTTCATCCCAGATTAGTATTTACTATAGAGTGTGAGGTTGAAGGAAGGATCCCCTTTTTAGACACACTATTTATTAGGAAGGGCCAAGAATTGATATTTAATTGGTATCAGAAACCAATTTCCTCAGAAAGAATTCTTAATTTTTATTCACACCATCCACTTACACACAAAATTAATATCATTAAAAATTTATATCAAAGATCATTAAAATTATCACATGAAACTTTCCATAAAACTAATGAAAACAAACTCACAACAATTCTAACTATGAATGGGTACCCTAAGAGCTTCATCAATAAAGTTTTAAAGAACATTCCTATCATTGAATCTATTCCTGCAGAAAACAGAGTCAAGAATGATGTCAAATATTATAAGATTCCCTACATTACACAACTTTCTGAGAGAATTGCAGGAATATTAAAAACACAAAAAACATTAATTACCTCAAAACCAGAAAATACAGTAAAACAATTTTATTCAAAATTAAAAGAAAGAACTCCAAAAGAATTGACGTCCAACGTCATTTATAGAATCCCATGCACTGACTGTTCAAAAGTTTACATAGGACAAACAGGTCGTTACTTAAAATTAAGAATACAAGAACATAAGAGAGATGTAATCAATATTCATAATCCTTTAAAAAGAAAAGAAAACAACACAGCATTAGCTGAACATTCTTTGCAAGAGATGCATAGTTTTGAACTAAGCGACGTAAAAATAATAGGGAAACAGGACAATTTAAAAAAACGTTTACTACATGAAATGTTTTCCATAAAAGAAGAACCACTGACAATGAATCGAAGAACTGATATAGAAAATTTAAACGTAGCATATTATTATTTGATCTCAAAAATACCGAAAAAGAAGAGGAAAAACACACAACAATAATAAATAATCTCGTCTAACATCTGTCGCACCAACCTTCGTAAGAACCTCTTTCAATCAGTCAATCAGTTTACGCCGATCATCGAAAGTGGTATCTGTTGCTATGTTCTCTATTTTGTTCATGTTGATTTTATGTTACATCCTGACGGAAAGAGCCAACTAATGATGTAAGTTAATGTACTATCTATCTGTTTATATTTTGATCATTTATTGTGTTTTTTTTTTGTTCTCTCGCTATCTATGAATGTTTGTAAAGTCATAAGTCGTTGTACGCTGTCTGTAGCTGTATTAGTTTTCCAATTGTGTTTTTAAATTACTATATTTTATATAGTATTGCCAATTTTATGTTCATTTCAGAGCCCTGAAGAAGTTTATAAACATAAACGAAACGTCGGCAAATCTTTGAATTGGTTTTTTTAATAATCATCCCGACCAACAACCTTTCGAAACTGTTCATCTAAATTCAGTATTTATTATTGTTTGAATCATAGTATTCTGTATTGGTAATATTTAATAGATGTAGTGATTGGCGCCTATTTGACCACAACGGTTGGAATCATATAGTTATCTTTAGGTATTCAGAACGGATAATTTTTTTCAGTGAAAGATTTGAAAAATCACGCTTCGATAGTAAACCGAAATAAAATTAGAAAATAATTAGTTTCATTCAAAAAAATTGAAATTTTGCGAAGTGCATAGCGTACTTATAGCGAAGAACGTCGAGATGCGATTCGAACGGAATAGTCTTCACGAAGTGCAGCGCGGTTCAGGAAACTGTTGAAATCCAGAAAGGAAGGTATTTCAACATGAACTCAATCCACGTACAAAATTTCAACACTTTCATTCAATCTGAAAAAACTATTGTTGCTGAGAAAATTTTCTAAAACTACGAAAAAGCAATGAATATCTTCGTAAAAATGGCGGCATATATATATATATATATATATATATATATATATTTATTTATATATATATATATATATATATATATATATATATATATATATATATATTTATTTATTTATATATATCTTATATATAAAATTCTCGTGTCACAATGTTAGTTCCCATACTCCTCCGAAACGGATTGACCGATTCTCATGAAATTTTGTGAGCATATTGAGTAGGTCCGAGAATCGGCCAACATCTATTTTTCATCCCCCCAAATGTTAAGGGTAGTCCACCCCTAAATTTTTTATTTTATTTTCAAGACACAATTTTTTGTTTTTATTTTTTTATGATACAGCATACAAAAATACATACAATCCTAAATTTTCACCGCTTTATGATCAACCCCTATTTTTTATTTGTTAAACTCCTTCGAAATGACTCGACCGATTCTCATGAAATTTTGTGTGCATATCAGTTAGCTCTGAGAATCCGAAAAAATTCCTTTTTCATCCCCCTAAATGTTAAGGGAGGTCCACCCCTTGATTTTTTATTTATATTTTCCAGACAAAATTTTCTGTTCTATTTTTTTTATGATACAACATTCAAAAATACATCCAACCCTGAATTTTCACCTCTTTACGATCAACCCCTATTTTTTATACTCCTAATGATTAACATTTTTATGAATGTTTTGAACAAATTTTTTTTTGATTTTTTTATGATGTTGCTTTGAAAAATACATACAACTCTAAATTTTCACCCTCCTATCAACAACCCATATTTTTCAATAGCCATTTTAATAATTTAAACAACGTTTGCCGGGTCAGATAGATTGATAGATAGATAGAAAGATAGATAACTAGATAGATAGATAGGTAGATACACATCGGCAGCTAGATGAATAGATAGAAAGACAGATGGATAAAAATAATTTATATGGCTGAACGTTTGCCCGGTCAGATAAATTGATAGATGGATATGCAGATAGATAGACAGATAGATAGATAGAAATATAGATAACTCTATAGATAGAAAGATATATAGTAAGATAGGCAGATATACATCGGCAGACAGAAGAATAGATAAAAATAATTTATATGGCAGAACAACGTTTGCCAGGTCAGCTAGTATATATATATATATATATATATATATATATATATATATATATATATATATATATATATATATATATATATATATATATATATATATATATATATATATATATACTAGCTGACCTGGCAAACGTTGTTCTGCCATATAAATTATTTTTTTTCCATTGACGTAGTTATTGACGTAGTATTGACGTCAATGGGGTATTCACGCTCATCAGTGCGGGATGCACTCTGATTGGGTGTGACATGACTACTGAGAAGTGGTTTCCATGCTTATGGGAGTCTGTGACTGTCATCTCTGGTGTTCAAACAATTTGGACATTTTTCTATTTCTACAGCTTCACGAAAAATTCGGGATTTGAAAGATCGGACGGGAGCAATAGTTCTTGTATTGGGGAAATCGATAATGTGGCCTGTTTGGGTGTGATGTTGGGAAAGGGCGTTGATGATATCTGAGTGTCTTACTGAAAGTGAATATTCCTTGGCACGGACCTGAATTCGTCGGTTCGTTTGTCCTATATAAGAACGAGGACAATTGGAACAGGGAATCTCATAAACACCGTGATTTTCGTTAGGAATTTTATCCTTGACGGATCTGACCAGATGGGAAAGTTTTTGCTGGATGGTGATTATTGTTTTTATGTTTGGGTTTTTGAGAGATCTTATCTGTTAATCGTTTGATGTAAGGAAGGAATAATTTAGGTGTAGATTCTTGGTCAGTGGGATTGGAAGGTGATAGAGGTGGGGTGATGTTTGTGTGTTTGCGTATGTTCTTGCTGATTTGATATGTGTTGTTACCGTTCTGTAATAATATATGTTTTAGAGTATTGAGTTCTGATTCACGGTGTTCGTCGTCAGATAGTCGAATGGAGCGGTAGATTAGGGTATTAACTACAGAGTTAAGTTGAGAGGGATGGTGGTGAGACTGGGCGTTCAGATAACGGCTTGTATGGGTGGGTTTACGATAAACTGAATAGGAGAAGCCTTGGGATGGAATTTTTTGACCATGACATCGAGGAATGGCAGAGACCCATCGTTTTCCACCTCCATTGTGAATTGGATACTTGGATGTATGCCATTCAAATGATTCAAGAAGTAGAGCAACGAGTCTCCGCCATGGGGCCAGATCGCAAAGACATCGTCTACATAACGTAGCTAGCATGATGGTTTAAGGTCGAATGACGAGAGAGCTTTGGTTTCGAAATGTTCCATGAAGATGTTAGCTATGACGGGAGAGAGAGGGGATCCCATTGGGGCTCCCTTAATTTGTCTGAAGAAATTGCCTTGAAAGATAAAGTAAGTGGTGGCCATGCAGTGTTTGAACATCTCTATATATTTATATATATATATATATATATATATATATATATATATATATATATATATATATATATATATATATATATATATATATATATATATATATATATATATATATATATATATATATATATATATATATATATATATATATCGTCATATGAGTATTTATTTGCCCTATATCACATTTTTGGTGGTTTTGAGTTAAATACAGATTTTTAAAGCTCAAAATGTACCTGTTCTATATAACCAAAAATATATTATGAATTATCAAAGATAAACGAGAGCAACACATGCTCTATATACAAAATTTTAAACATAAACTTTACTACTATTGATTCTATATCCATTATAATAATATTTGGCTCTACGTTTGCTATGAATAAATTGTAGCATACGTTAGTCCTATATCTTTGATTAAACATTTGCCCCATCTCCCGTGCAAGTATTTATATTTTTTGATTAACAGAAAATTTTACTTATATCCCATATCCAAACAACCAATAAAATTTATTATTCAGACAAAACATTCGTTCTATATCCCTTACAAAATTTTATTTATCCATAACTCTATAGTCTACATACATCATTTGTCCAAAGAGGCAATGAAAAGTATATATCTGGCAGAGCTGGCAATCATACTGCTAGTGCCCTACTTAAAATTTTGTCCAGAGTAATGGAGGATAACAAAAATTTAAAAAAAAATTATATTTTGGACAGACAGTTGTGTGGCACAAAATAAAAACAGCATAATGTCTATGGCACTTCAAAATTTCCTACAAAGTGAGGAAGCTAAAACTTTGGAAATTATTGAAAAAAATTCAGCGAACCTGGGCACGGTAACCTTCAGGAAATAGATGCAGTTCACAGTATCATAGAAAGGTACTTACGTCCTAAGGAAATAAAGAGCCCATTGAGCCTAATTAAATATTTTTTTCTCATACCAAACTATTTCAAGACAAACCTTACTGTTATGCAAATTACACTATCAGAGTTTTATAATTATCAGGAAGTGGCTCAAACTTATATGTACAGTGATATTCCATATACAAAAATAAAAAAATAATTTACTCAAAAGATAAACCACTGGGTCTAAGTTTTCGTAACGACTTCAGTGACGAATTAGTTAATTTAAATTTCAAAAAAAAAAATCAAAAACGCGAGATTGTCCCATGAATTTGTCAGATTTTCCTCAAATTACCATTATTACGGAATTCAATACTGGATTGCGCAAAGACAAAAGGGAGCATTTGAAGTCCATGATAAAATACTTGGATGAAGTTGATTTGGAGTTTTTTCAACATATTTTAAAAAGAGAACCAATTTTTGTCGAGGACGAGAAAATTAAGGAGAAAAATAATGGAAAACATTCTATAATAGAAAATAAGGTTCCGGTGAAAAGAAAACTAGAAGAAGAAGCATCAAGTTCTTCTAAGAAGAAATTGAAATTTTACAAAGTAGTTTTGTCCAATAATGTGGAGAAGAAAATTGATACAGAGAAGAAATGTCTTCAAGAAGTGCATGTTTCAAAAACAAAAGAAGTACCTGCTTTGCCAAAGAAATCGTCCTCCACCAAATCAAAGAAGAAATAAAAATATATGGTTTAATGTTTTTTGGTCTTGAGATAAAATTTTAATTTTTTTGTATGTTACTGTTAAAGTTTTATACATTTTTTAATACTTATATTTAAAATAGTAATAAAATAGTATCGCATTTCTTCGGTTTAATTATTCATTACCTTCCCGAATTTTTTCATTGTTTGAAAAAAATATATAAAATACACAGGGATAGACCCTTCTTTATTGATTGACAATATAAGGTGTAGTTCTCTTTTGATCTATATCCTCATAAAATGTGATATTTGATCTATATCCAAGTTTCATATCAACTTTTTGGGTAAAATAACGGTTTGTGCCCTACATCCAAATTTTGAATTGTAAATTATTCATTATTATGCAGAGTAATTAATGAAAAAATATGCTTAATGAGTTCCACATACGAGTTATCAATGTTTAAAAACTATAAATTATATAAAAGTTAAATAGGTTTAAAGTTGTGTATCATATTCAAAGTCGATTTCCCAACAATTAGGTTTTTGGATATAGGGCAAATAAATATTCGCATGACGATATATATATATATATATATATATATATATATATATATATATATATATATATATATATATATATATATATATATATATATA